>BLKR01002904.1:0-171209 GCA_011170035.1 Teleogryllus occipitalis
TATATTTTAAATAACCATATTTTATTACAAGTAATACATGGAAAAATTAATAATTAAATAATACTAGGGTTCTGGTTAATTTGTGTTAAAATTCCTCCATTCCGTGAAAAATTAAGATTTTTGGGACTGTGTTTATGAAATTTCTGAATTTTGTTTGCAAACGATCATTAAAATTTAATGTAGGTAATATTTCTCTCGTATATAATAGTTAATACAAATTTCTAAAATAAATATTTTAATATCCGACATCTTATAAAACTATACAGAAAGAGAATGCTAATAGTACATGGGCTCGAAATTCGTTGGCACTTTTCATAACCGATGAAAGGACACATGGAATCAAATGTTTCAAACATTTCAATTTATTACAAATTAACATCTTAGAATCATCGCTAAAATCATGATAATATTCACTTTGAACGATTTTCATAATAAAAAGACAGTGCCTTGATGTATGTCTGTTAAGACAGTGCTTCTTTAAATTTCTGAAAGAGATGCGCATCCAAAATCTAAACAAACCGAAATTATACAAATATCATTGTAAATAACAAATGTGATACGAAACACAAACCTCGACAATCGCATAATTCAGTAAAAAACTTAATTATTCTCCAGGAATCGATTACGCGCACTGTAGAAGTTGCCACCACGGTGTAAGATATGTGATATGATATATCTTACACGGTGTATGATATATATCACGGTGTATGATATATCTTACACCGTGGTTGCCACCCAACACTTTCCCGCCAAACGTTGTGACGTCATTCTGGGCATCTCTATCGGGGAACGATTTCAACGATTCAACGAATCGGTCTAAAAAACAAGCAAAAGCACATGGTGTAAGACGTATTGTATACCTTACACCGTGAAAAATACCTCCGTATGCCATTACTTGCAAGCCAGATAAAAGCAGTGCGTCTTGGTGTTAATCTATAATAGATACAATAGTGATAATTTCTTCGAAAATGGGGGATTCATTGTGGGAAGATAAAGAAGTAATGTTTGATGTATCACTATTGTATGTACTTTCCTTTTTGATAACAAGTGTGCCAAAATTGTCATAAATTTTTATAATAATAAATATTTTTAATACTAAATATACTAAATATTTTAATACTAAATATTTTTTCTAATGTTTAGTAAACTGAAAATGAGAGCTGGTGAAAAGGTTCTTGATAGAATGGATTCCATAGAAGATACAAAAGGAAATGGGGGTGATGTGGGACGATTAATTGTAACAAATTTAAGAATAATTTGGCATTCGCTGGCTATTCCAAGAATAAATTTATGTAAGAGTATATCTTTTAAATTAAGAATTTTTAATTCAGTAAATACCATAAACCATTTATTTTGGTGTACCTAGTACAATTAATAATTGTATTATTATTATTATTACAGCTATTGGATATAATTGCATTATTACAACTGCTGTGCGTACTGTAAATTCTGTGAGTGGTTTAATATTATGTTTCAATTTTCACTTGTGCACCACTATTTTAATAAACCTGGCTTTAGACCACTTGCACTTTTAGTCAGAAGCCCTTTTAATTTTTTCCATGTTAGTTACTCAATTTAAATTAAAATGTAGAATTACTGAGAGCTAGTGAAAGCACATTGTCACACTTTCTTATTTAATTTGATATTTTGAATAAAGTTGTAGATATTTAACCATTTCTTCCTGAGACCTTAAAAATTTCTACCACAAATGGGCAATACATTTTTATGAAAAAGTTAATTACATATTTGTATTTACACTTATCTGTTTGCCAGATTATTGCGTACAAATAGAGGCCAGGATTAAGTGCTCACTGTATGTCATTAGCAAACAGCCTACCCCCATCCCTCCCAACATTTTTTGAATACGATTCTAAGAGGAAATAGTTTGTCATTGATAGACAAGAGGGTTTTAGAAGTTTCCTATATGCTGCCCCTACCTGCTAAAAAACATTCACAGTATGCTCATGCCCTATATTATATTCACAATTCTGCATGTGAACTTGTTATTGAATTTATTAGATGAGTAAATCGGTGATAAGAGTTTGGTTCAAAAATACTATTTAGAGTAGGAAATGTTTTTATGGACATGAAACTCCCCAAATGCGTTTCTTGTTCTTCTATTCCATCCTTGAAAATCTTTTATTTTCTCATTGTTTTTGATCACTTAAAAACTTCAGGAAAGTGAAGGAAAAAAAAGAAGAAGAAAAAATTGAAAGGTTGTGAACACTATCTTGGCATTCAAACTGTGTTATTTTTCAATTTTATGAACGATTAAAAATGAAATGAACTATGAAAGAAAAGGTGGTCATCAAGCAACTGAAGTGAAAATATCCCTTTGTCGTCAGTCTTAATCATAATAAAAATTGAATATTAAAACATCTTTAATCTAACAGGGGCTGTCCATAAATTGTCACGCAAATTTGAAGCATTTTGAATAGCCACTCTCCCCTTTGTAACGCTCCTGTAATACATACTTGCCGCCCCCCCCCCCCAATAATTGCGCAATGTTTGAATCCCCCCATTTAGAGTAAGAAGGAAATACTGGGACAATTTTTGAGGATCAATAATGGGATCATTTTAATTATAATAAGATATTTGATTAAACAGTTACAACTAACAAACAATTTTAAAATATTAATTAGTTAATATTTAATGTTGTAGTATAAGGCAGAAAAAAAGGAATTATTTCAGAAAAACTTGAAAAATAAATATGTATTACATTAACATCCCCTACCCCTATATAATGCTGTCTCAAACCCTCATACAACAACTTGTTGAAACTAAATTTCTTAAGAGATGAAAAAGGAGTGCCATTTTGATGAACAATACCATTAAAAGAATTTTGCAGCGGTAAAGATGACGTTATAAACAAAAAATAACGAATTTTTTGAGTAGGATGTATGAAATTTGAATTGCCATTGGATCAAAGAATGGGTGGCAACAAAATAAAAAATTAAAACCTTGTTCAATGTAATTATATGTCTTTATTTTTAAATTTCACATTGTCTTCAAAACCTTTATCAAACTCATTATATATTTATTTGAAAGTTCCATCACGTTTTCAAAATTCAAGACTTCCCTGTTTGATCCTAAAATTTTATGAACATGTATAAATGTGCTGCGTGGAACCTACATATAAGAACCAATCAGAGAATGTGGACATAGTACATATGAATGCTCCATATCAGGGAGAAACAAATTTTGGGAGGGAAAATTAAAAATGTTTTGGTCAAATGTGTCATTACAGATTTTGTAAAATGTTGCAGATTACACTCGGCTCATGTTGCAATAAGATTTTATTTGTTTTAATGATTAACCAAAAATATTTTTGCTTGAAAGTTTTGTGACAAGTTAAAATTAATGGTTACTGAAAAACTTTAGAGTGAAAACTTCCCTCCCCTGCTCCATGGTCTTAGAGTGAACTAAATATCAACTGATATTTTTTTATTCAGGCTGGGCCTTTTACATACTACACATGAGCCAACAGTTTACAATTACAACTTCATCTAGATGGTTGAATGATTTAACTGGCCATTTTTTAGTTCTTACAGAACATCTGTAATGAGAAAACAACCTATCACATAGATAATGTCCCCCATCATTTTGTTATTTGCTTGTACAACATCAGTGCGTGGAACATCAATTCTTCCCCTTCTTGTTTCGACCACCTTTTACTTGTATCCTGTGGAGTGCTACAAATGGACGAGGACAGTAGTGTTACACATTTGTTGTCTCTCCATTATACAGGACAAAGATTTTCATCTTCTCTAACAATTTCATGCCATTCATCTGTTTTTAAATGTTTGCCTTCTTTTAATTTTCATGCACCTAAACACATTCTGTTTTTCATAATAGTTCCTGTCAGAAACGTTTTGTTTCTAGTAACTTTTCTGTACATTTAACACTAGTGATGAATCTGTCAGTGTAAATAATATGACTGTTATCTTGAGATACAGTTGATGACAATAATTTGACTGTGGAAGCTCCAAAGCCTAGCTTTTTTTACATCATTTTTTGCTACAGTTCCTTTACCAACATAAATATAGAAATCTATTAGCAATCCATCATTTGCAGCATGTATAAAACTTTTCAATCCCAATGGATTAACGTATGCGTTCAGATGAATGAGCATCATTTAATTTGACTTTAAATTTCCGATTTAAGAGAAAACTTTTTATAATATTTTGAAGATAGTGAGGGAAACCATGTTCTCATAGTTTGTATAGTAATTCTTCATGCCAAACTTTGTCAAATGCTTTCTCTATATCTAAGAATATTGCAAAAGTATGTTTTTTCTTTTGAAAATTAGTGGTGATATAATCAGTTAGGGGTAGAAGTTGATACACTGTTGAATGATTATGTCTGAAACCAAATTGACCATTGGGTATAATATTATTATTTGTAATAATTTTATTTAATCTAATTAAAATTAATTTTTAAAATTTTTTAATAGTTAGAAAGTAAACCTATGGGATCATAATTTTCAAAATTAGAATGATTTTTATTAGGTTTTGGTTTTGGCAATAATGCTGTTTTCCAAATTTGTGGAAAATAATTTATTCTGAATTGAACAAGCATTAAATATTGCAGTTAATGAATTAATATTTAAATTTGGAAGATATTTTTTGATTGTATTCGGGATACAATCAATACCAGAGGATTTTTTAAATTTTCACTTAAAAATAATAAATTAGTTTCTGATGGGGAAATAAATCTAATTCTTTCAGATACTGTATAATTGGGAGAATACATATTTTTCTAAATGTGTTATAAAAACTAAAATTAGTAATAGGATTTGTAGGAAAGGAAAGTACAAATGTTTTGGATAATAGTTCAGCCTTTTCAGAATTGGAAATTGCTATAGTTGAATCTGATGTTAATGGAAGAATACGAGATTTTTCTCTGGTGATATTTCTAATGGCAGACCAAAGAATTCTGATAAATTTAGTTTCTGATGGGAAAATAAATCTAATTCTTTCAGATACTGTATAATAGGGAGAATACATATTTTTCTAAATGTGTTATAAAAACTAAAATTAGTAATAGGATTTGTAGGAAAGGAAAGTACAAATGTTTTGGATAATAGTTCAGCCTTTTCAGAATTGGAAATTGCTATAGTTGAATCTGATGTTAATGGAAGAATACGAGATTTTTCTCTGGTGATATTTCTAATGGCTGACCAAAGTTCTGAGGAGTTAGGTTGAAGTTGAGATAGGAATTTATTGAATTGTGAATAATGGTATTCATCTAATTTATTTTTACCGTCAGTGTTAGATGATTAAGGGCAATTTTTATAAGAGGATTTCTTGATATTTGCCATTTTCAATGTGTTTTAGTTTAACCCATTAAGGACGGAATTTTTTTAATGAATAATGTGTTTAAATATATTTTACAAATAGCATTTAAAAGGATAAGAATCAATAAAATTCGGTTTCATAACATTTTTTTACAATTTTATTGAGAAAATAGTGTGACAATGCAAAAAGAGTGTGGTCATGGTAGTCCTTTACAAGAACAAATAAGAGACATTGAACACAAATAACACAATAAATGAAAAAAAAATGTATAAAAAATAGCAAAACATTGAATACACAACCCTACTTTACATTTAGAACATTCTGTTCTACCAACACTTGAACATCAATCTCCAGCACCACTGCGCCTCTTCTGATTCAGCACTGGTTGAATCCGATGATTTTGTGCATCATATTTGACGTCATCTGAAATTCTATTGAGTTTCATAATTTTTGCTTTAGAAGACCTTCCTGAACCTCCTGAGGGACCTGCATATTTAGTTAAGGGAACATCCATCGTCAGTAGTGTGACCAATTTGTAACTATTTTGAGGAATCGAAAGAATTATTTTTTTAATAATCTTTATTTCTTTATAACATATATATGGAATGAGCCCTTGTAAGTTCACACTCCAAATTTCGTAAAAAGATATTGTATTTTGTGGATCTTATCACAGATTATTTACACATCAGTACAATTTTTGCCTGGATGTAGTACAAAACATTTTCATATTTTGCTGCAAAACTCGAAAAGTTAGAGGAATTGCACCTACTGGAAAATCAAATACAAGTGTTCTACTCAATTTAAAACAACAATCTGATTAATTTATTACAATTACTTCAGTTACAAAATTGTTTTAAAAAAAGCTGTGTGTCAGTAGTGTGACTTCCAAATGGACAGTAATTATAATAATAATAATAATAATAATTTATTATTATTATTATTATTATTGCTTATAGACTAACAGATAGTATCAAGCAAAGTCTGTCTAGAAATTATTTAAAATTACAGTAAGTTTTATTTATGTAGTCAAAAACTATATGTGACGTATGGGGGAGAAATCATCTGCGCACGCTTTCTTGAGTTTCAGAATCACTTCCCAATAATTTAACTATTAATAGTTGAAAAATAATAATAATAATAATAATAATAATAATAATAATAATAATAATAATAATAATAATAATAATAATAATAATAATAATAATAAAACAAATTTAAAAAAGCGAGAGATTAACATTTCAAAAACTAGATATTTTCGTTGCCAAATTATAGAAAACTTATTTTTAACGGTAAAGGAACGAACAGATTTGATTTTTCTGTATTTTAACAAAATAGAAACTCACTCTAAGCTCTACTACCACTACAAGCAAAAGGAAAGTTCAACAAAACGTGCGCATAGTGAAGCTACATTTACGTCCAGAAGCAAATCAAGGGGCCATCTCAGCATTTGCTCAATGGATCAGGGAAACTGGACAAAAACCCGATCGAGATGGGGGTCATTGACCCTGAAGTACATTATTTGTTATAGGCATATTGAGTCTTTTTTTTTAAATTATACAATGCAAATGTAAACTAATTCATTATACTATATCTTGATTTTGTTAAAGTATACATTGTTTTTCGTTTTGACGATCAGTATAGTCTCTAATTGTATAAAAACAGTTTTGCAGCAGAAAGGATTTTACTTTTAACTTAAATTTGTGTACCAATTTTAATTGTTTAATTTCGTCTGGCAAAGCGTTGTAAAGTAACGTACATGTATTGTATGTGGATTTCTTGTAGTGAGCTGTTGATATTGACACTTGATGAACATGATTTCTACGTCGAGTGTTGTAACTATAAATATCAGTATTGCATGAAAATAAGTTCCCACCGTTCAGTAAGTCAATTTTGACAAATACTACAGACTCATAAATAAATAGGCAAGGCAATGGTAAGATTCCAAGCTCAATGAAAAGAGGCTTGCAGTGATCACGTGGATGGGATTTTTTCATTATTCGGATAATTTTCTTTTGCAATCTAAATGTCTGGGAACTAAAGGATGAGCTTCCCCAGAATATTATGCCATATCTCAGGCGGGAATGTACATTTGCAAAATACACGCAACGAGCTGCATGAAGGCTGACAGAATTAGAAAGAATTCTGAATGTAAAACATAATGAGCTTAATTTAGTGTTTAATTCTGTTATATGTACATTCCACTTGAGGTTAGATTGAATTGAGAGACCTAGAAATTTTGTTACCTTAACATCAGCTAATTGCATATTGTTCATTTTTAATGGAGCATACGATTGCCGATTTGAAACGCAAAATTGCATGGAGACAGTTTTTCCTTCGTTAACTATTAATTTGTTATTACAAAACCAATTTGAAACTTCTGAAATTGTACTATTTATTGTTTCTTTTTTGCAAAGAACATTCGTGTCATCGGCAAACAGAACTGTTCTTCCATTTTTAATAGATGAGGGCATATCGTTTACGTACAACAGAAAGAGGATAGGACCTAAGATCGAACCTTGTGGGACCCCCTGTTCAATTGGCAAAGAATTGGAGAGATAAGTAAATAATGTCCTTTCGTGCCAGTACGGTATTTCTAGTCTTTGAGATCGATGTTTAAGGTACGAGGTTATCCAATCTAGGGCAATACCACGAATTCCATAAGAAGGTAATTTTGAGAGCAAGATGTTATGGTTAATAACGTCAAAAGCTTTCGAAAGATCTAAAAATATCCCAATGGGTTCTTCATTTTGGTCCATGATGAAGCAACATCTTTAAGGAAAGAAAAAATGGCAGTTTCCGTAGATTTTGATTTTCTGAAACCGTGTTGTGAGTCTGAAAACGCTTCGTTTTTCCCTAGAAAAGTTTCCATTCGCGTATAGAAAAGCCTCTCTAATATTTTTGAGAAAACTGACAAAAGAGAAATTGGCCGATAATTTTGAATTTCATTTTTGTTTCCTTTTTTAAAAAGTGGCTTAATTTTTGCTGTTTTGAAAATATTTGGAAATATTCCTGAGCACAAGGAAGCATTGAAAATGTGAGTTAATGGGTGTATAATGGCAGGTGCACACGTTTTTAATAAACAATCCGGAAATTCATCTAAACCTGATGAATATTTATTTTTTAGTTTACTGACTATTCTGAGGATTTCGTTAGAAGAAGTTTCGTAAATAAACATCGTGCCGAAATTGTTTTGGGAAGCATATGATGTTGAATTTTGTGGTTTTAGTCCCTTCGTGAGATCAACCGCAATTCTAGAAAAGTGTTGGTTGAAGAGATTAGCAACTTTTTCTGGATTACTTGTTTCTCTTTCATTATCCTTTAAAACAACATTCTCTACGAAATGTCGTGATGACGTGGTCGTATTTTTTACGATGTTCCACATTGCTTTAGTTTTGTTTCTAGCGTTCAAAATATCCTCATTATTTTTCATTATTTTCGCCTGAACTATTATTTTCCTTAAAGTTAATTACATTTTTTACTACAATCACTTACAGTAATACATTAACAAATTTATATTATCTTGATAAATTATACTTCATTTGTTCAACTGTAAGTCCTGTAAATCGTCCTCTTTCGCAAAGAACATACAAACGAGAATGGAATACCGCCGCATTACGGCTCAATGCCCGTACGATTGCTCCCAACATGGCTGCAAGGAAACGAATTAATTTGAAACGCTACACTAGCGCTTGGCGTGTCTCTAGTATATTATTCCAATGTCTTTGGGATACCTGTACAAAACAGAAGAAATGTTGAACCAAAACGATTCTGGCTTTGACAGGTTTTACTGTATTATGAAAAACTCAAAATTCGCAAAACATCTAGATTTGTTCTAAATAATAATGAATCATTTAAGTTTAGGTAAAAAATTAATTGCTGCCTTCATGTAATTTAACAGATCTATTTTCACAAAACCCACACGACTTTTTTCATTATAGTTTCTCCTCATGTGTAACAACGTGCAGTAAATAAACAAATAAATAAAATAGTGTTGTAGAGTGCAACAGACTTTCTCGCAGTAGTAATTTTCTAAACTATTTTGTTTCGACTAGATTTTGGGTTATGCCTTATTTTTGGGTTATGCCCTTTGGGTTATGCCCTTTGGGTTATGCCCAATTTTCCGAGCGGCCATGTTTTGCGCCCCAAGGACATTTTTTTTTACGTTTTCTCAGTTTTTTGGCTGCCTAATGCTCGAACTGAAGCCACCATACTCTTATTACTATTATTGCAGGGAAAAATCCATTTCCCACACGGGTGGCCGACGTATTGAACGGAGTCAGCCCCTCGGAGGGAAGGTTGTACCATTGACTGATGTTAAGGCAACAAAATTTTTAGGTCTCTCAATTCAGTCAAACCTTAAATGGAACGTCCATTTAAATGAATTGAACACAAAATTAAGTTCATTATGCTACGCGTTCAGAATTCTTGCAAATTCAGTCAGCCTTCATACTGCTCGTTGTGTATACTTCGCGAATGTTCATTCCCGCCTGAGATATGGCATAATATTCTGGGAAATACATCTTATAGCTCCCAGACTTTTAGATTACAAAAACGAATTGTACGAATAATAACCAAATCCCACCCACGTGATTCATGTAAGCTCTCTTCATTAATCTAGGAATTTACCATTACCGTGTCTTTTATTTACGAATCAGTGGTTTTTGTAAAAAATGACTTGCTTAAGGGCGGGAATATTTTTCAGAAAATGCCGAAGTCTATTACTATAACACTCGACGTAGAAATCATATTCATCAGGTGACAGTATCAACAGCTCATTACAAAAAATTCACATACAATACATGTACATTATTTTACAACACTTTGCCAGATGACATTAAACGATTAAATTCAATAGAAAAGTTTAAATCCCGAGTGAAATCGTTTCTGCTGCATAACTGTTTCTATACAATTAGAGACTATACTGAGCATCACAAGAAATGTAACATTAATTTTAACAATGATACATAATGCATTAATTACCATTTGGACTGTATAAATGAGTATAAACAACCTGTAACAACTATTGTAACACAGCTTCCGGGTCAATGACCCCCATCTCGATCAGGTTTTTCGTCCAGTTTCCCTGATCCATTGAGCAAATGCTGAGATGGCCCCTTGTTTTGCTTCTGGACATAAATGTAACTTCATTTTCTGTGCACGTCTTCTAGAATTCAGTGGGAAATACAATTATTCAAATTATCGTTTCCATGTTGTCGCGGCAGGAAGTAATAAGAGCCAAAATTTATTGCTTATTTATCCTTGAAAATAGATTTTATTACATGGGAGTTTTTTTTTCTCCCTTTGAAAATTCAAAATTTAAGTAGTATATGACTTAGTGTAGGGATCACAGAATTTTGAAAATGTGCACACAATTCACTTTTCCCCATAGCACGTCATACGCAGTTTTTAACTGTTTTTTTGACGTAAAATAAATAAATAAATAAGGTTCGCTGGGTCGAGCCTGGTTCGGGGATTATCATTGATCACAATTCTGTTTTCTCAGAAAATTATTGAGAATTCCAAAAACTTTATTGAAAACCATTTGAAGGCATTCTAATCACAAATACCATTAATTAAGAAATATAAACTGGAAGCGTCTGTATGTGATTTTCGAATTTTTAACTTTTAAACAATATTTCACATCTCTGGTAGAATTTGTAAAACCCATGTAACATCAAACCAGTTGTTTTTTGTTTGCATGTGTATGAACCGACTTTAGTAAAATAATCAATATATCAAAATGAAATAAGTTTTGGGGGTATTGTATTTCATGTTTTCATGGGAAAAATGTATTTATTTTAATGTTTCAGAAATTATGTGGAACTACTGAAGCATTACATATATTAACAAAAGGTAACAATTCAAGGTTTGAATTCATATTTACAAATCTCGTACTGGGAAATGCCAGACATCTAACGTCAATAATGGGTGTACACAAGTGAGTACTTATTAATCACCTGTATTTTTCTTTGTTCATTCTGAATTTTGGAACAGTTCCACACTGTTTATCCAGTATTAACATTACTAATAATTACACATTATTAAACATGACTAAACATTACAGTATTTTTCCAATTTAAAAAATCTGCTTTTATGAAAAGGCCATGAAAAAAGGTATCATTTGTTATTTTAAACAATCAGATAAGAATCTCCAGCAATGAATTAATTGGGGTCAGTGAACAATATTTACCATCAAAGGTGTACTCAAAGGTAAGGCCAGGGGTCTGTTGTCCCCCTGAAAATTTTGAAAGGGGCCTTATGTAATAAAACATTTTATTTTCTTAAGGTTTTAACTCGTCAACCTCAAGGTAACGTTTTCTTTAAAAAATTATAATTTTTGATTTTTATTGTTTGTTGTGCATTGAGATGTGTACTTTTCAGTATTTAAAACCGTTTTTTGTTTGTTATTTTTTGCATGTTTTCTACTTTTGCGCGCGCATATGCCTCGTCCCACGGCCATTTGCAGTTAAGTGGCGATGATCGCAAAAAATGAAAGAAAAATTAAGATTAGTTCGCGAGAAATTTTAAGTGTGCAATTTAAACTAAAGTCCTTATGTCGTCACATCAAAAGCAGATTATCATTTCGGACAAATACTTTCTTGTAGTTAGAGAAGTAGTTGTTCACAGAAGATTACTTAAGAGCTAATGAATCTTAATATGGCTTTTCCCCTAAGTTACTTAGAAACTTGTTTGGCCCGACTTGAAACATAACTCTTCTAATGTTAAAGATATCTTTATGATTTTTTTTACTTTCTCGCTTCCGCTTACGCAGTAGAGAGAAAGTTATGTAATGCTGCGCGAAAAAACGGCGAATTTTCGGCAGAAAAACTCTTATTACTGGGTCTTGGTAACGAAAGAGATGATAAATACTGTTGCTAAATTTAGGGGGAAAATACTCTAACACGTGGTGTAGCCAGAATCCATGTTTTGTGGGGCTTTAATATCGAAAAATCGAATGAAGGCTAAATGTCTGTCTGACCACCACCTCCTAGAGTTATAGTTATAACTCTAGGAGGTGGTGGTCTGACAGTCCATCTGTGAACGTCAGCGGCTAAACAGTTCAGCCGATTTTCACCAAAATTGATTTTCCGCAATCATTCTGACTCATGCGGCAGCCTCTTGAATTTTAATCCAAAAGAGGAATTTGTGGGGGTACTTGATGCCCTGGGGACATTTTCAAAATTTTCAAAAAAATGGCTCCATTGTTTTTTATTATTTTTTGTTGGATAATGTGAAGGACGTTTAATAGTGGTGCATGTCTCATTCTCGTTGAAAACTCTGATTTTTCGGAAAATGTCAAATATTAAAAAAAATCGGTGTCTTCTTACAACTACAATTATGAAGAGTTTCTTTCCTTAATGAAATCTGTTCCTTAAAGACAGATTTTGAACTAAGGTCATGTACAATTTTTCGAAAACATTAGTATGTTTTGCGAAATTTTGTGTCAGACATAAGCAATTATTATTTTCTTCAAACATTTTTTTCTTAAAAACGGTGTAAATTTTTTGATTAAATTTGGACCTTAGATAGCGTAAAGGACGCATATGAGAGTGGTGCAGGTCTCGTTAAAATGTATTTCTAAAAATTGAAAACATTATTTTTTTTCGGTGTCTCGCTACAATTGTGAATATATATTTTTTTCTTAATGAAATGTGTTCATCAAAAACAGACCTTCAAATAAGGTCGTGTTGAATATTTCAAGTGATTTTATGTAATTTGGCCTCAAACACATGCCCCTGCTTCGAATTTCCTGCGCTTCGTGAACATAATTTGAGAAATGTTTGGAAGGTATTGCTATTCTTATGGAAGAAAGTAAATTGAAGAAATGTAATAAATTTAACTTAGAACTACAAATTTCTTACATACTTCAAGAAATTTTGATCGCTGATTGTGGTATGGTTAATTTGTATAAGTTAGAAATTACTACTTTTCCTGGCTATAAAAATTAACGCTAGTATGCACCACTGGCGCTTCGTTTGAATTGGTTGGGTAAGAATTATATTAACATTTTTTCTAATACTTTACACGAAATAAAAATTTGAAAAACGTACCACAAATTTGTACGAAAATTTTAACTTTAATTTCATATTACCACCTGCTGCCTTTGGAAACAATGCAAAGTTGGAAATTTGAGAAGTTTATTGTAGAACGGTGACAATATAAGATTATTAAATGTCTTGACTTCTTCTCTTTGTTGAACATTGACATGGAACTATTATGAGGCTGTTCATTTGAATCGTGAGAAGAAAGATTTCGTTTTGTATTATTTAATCACTGAATCTATTTTAAATTGCGTCTTTTAATTGAGTTAAGTGGGAAAACGAGTAGATGATTTCGATTTATGTAATAAAATGTGGAAATGACGAGTAGAGCGTGTTAAAAGCGAGTAGTTTTGATTAATATAAGAATATTATACTTGGTTATTATATTTTTGAATACACTTTCATTTTCTTGCTAGCGGTATCAAGAATGTTAATTGGCAAAATGTGTATCCCATACGAATTGGCGGTAAAAGTTGCTTGTTGCAGCCCATTGTTTCAACGCCGCACTATCGAAAGGCGATAGTGACGACCGCCGTTGGTTCGCCTTAATATAAACCATCTGGAAACCAAGCCATCTGGAAACCCTTTAAAAAATGATTTAGCACAAAATCAATTGCATAACCCAACTTATAATTTATTTTATTGTTTTTTTTAGTAAAATATGAAGTCATAGGAATAATGAAGTTTAATGGGAAACGGTCCCAGAAATGTAGTTGACCTCCGCCCTTGTTTTAGGCTGTGCACATCTGTTTACCTTCTTTCGAAGTAAATGAGACACATTTCAGTAATCCCAAGTTCGTTATTGAGATTCGATTTTGATTTTCAATGATATTTTTTATTTGAACTATGATGTGAGATATAATAAGAATTTTAAAATTTATTTGTGAACTTTTTATTCAATTTCCCTTTTTTTTGTAGGGCTTATAATTCAACCCGAATATATCGAGAGTTAAAATTGCGAAGTGCCATTGTGCAGAATAAAAAATTAAAAATACTTCCACTTGAACAGGTCGTTAATACCATAAATGGTGTTTGGAATCTATCTAGTGATCAGGTTTGTATCTTAAATATATTTTAGCAAAGGTAAGTTTTAAAGTTTGAAACTGTTAATGATTATATTAGTAAATTTTCTGTAGTTAATTTAAATCAATTAATTATAATTTCTAATTAACATTAATTCAAGCAGCATTGTTAAATGTTATATAAAGAGTATGGGAGAACTCATTTTTAGAATACAACACAGTGCAAATTTACATTTAAAAAAATGTATTGTGATTTTCATCTGAGAATATAAAATACTCTTTCTCAACGACGTCCAGAAGTAAATATTTTAATATTTGCTTTAGAGATGAGGGTTTCAAATATATAGACTCGTAACTTTTTACTTTCTCGTATACTTACGTACATAGGAAATAATATACGTAGTATAGAGAAAGTTGTGTAATGCTGCGCGAAAAAAAGCGGATTTTCTGCGGAAAAAATTTATTGCCGGGTTCTGGAGACGAAAAAGTGCATAAAACCAGTTGCTAAATTAAGAAAAAAAACTTCTACGAATTTTTCAATGAAAACTTATATTTAGGATGAATTTTTACTCTTCTTTAATATTCTTGACGTAATGATTCAGTTGTACTACTAAGAAAGCAAAAAGTTGAGAAATTGTCAAAAAAATGTACTTTGGGCGACGATAGATTGCAGCTGGCCAGAGAATGGAGCACGATCTTAAAGACAGACCACACCAAGGAAATTAGAAAAAATTGGTACGAAAAAGTCTGTGCCATTCTGTAGCACCTCTATTTACTTTCTCGTATACATACGTATATACGGAGTAATATACATAGTATAGAGAAAGTTATGTAATTCTGTGGAAAATCGATTTCGAGATTTTAACGGAAATACACGTCTTGGGGTCCCCTGATATCGAAAAAGTGTTTTTTTCAAAACCGTCCGTCTGTCCGGCCGTCTGTGAACACTGCTAGCGTCTAGACCATGTGTACAATCTTTTCCAAATTGAAAAAAGCCCTGTCGATCTGGCTCTAGTTGAAGCTTTGAGATTTTGAAAAACATTCTTTAATATTTGGGGGTACTTTACACGAAGCCCCCTGGACATTTTCAAACTTTTCTCAAAACGGCTCCAAATTTTTTCTTTAAATTTCTTGTGTAATTAGAGTAAAATACTCTTATAAAGGTGGCATAGGTCCGATTTTCACGGTTAACTCTAAAGTTTCGAAAATTGCAAAAGTTTGAACTTTTTTCGGCGCCTTCCTACAATTATAAAATTGGGAGGTAGTGATTTTTCTTTGAAACGAAATTTGTTCTCCATAAATAGTTGTATCGTAAAGATCATGTACATTTTTTCGAAAATCTTAGTAGTTTTCGTGCAATAGAGCGTGAAATATTTGCAATTTTAAAAAATACAAAAACAAGATTTTCTCAAAAACGACTCCAAATTTTTCTATAAATTTTTCGAAGAGTTAGTACCAAATACACCCTATCCGATGGCATAAACGCCATATTGCTCTATTCATTTGTTTTTTCAAAAATTACAAAACTGTAATTTTTTGTCCAATCTCTCACGTCGGTAATATTTACATTAGATGCGATTTCTTCACGTTATTGTATTTATGAGTACATTCGCTTTAAATAATATAAAATAAAGTTTCTCGAAAACCCAACAGTTTTCTATAAAAATGAACTCAAAGTTTCACGAAAGCTCAACTGTCTTCTGTAAATATGAGCTCAAAATAACGCATTTTCAGAACCACATAAACTCTATTTTCTCAAAAACGGCTCCAAATTTTTTTCTTCAAATTTTTCCAATAGATAGTGCTAAGTTTATTTCGGGGTATTCTTTTGTTTTTTCAAAAATTACACAACTGTAATTTTTTAAATACCTCTCACGCCGTTAATATTAGCACTTCCATCAATTTGTATGCATTATTACATTTGTGAGTATAAGTTCTTCAAATGACTTCAAATTAACTTTTTCGAAAACTTAATAGATTTCCGAGAAAAAGAGCAACAAATTTCGCATTTACAGTAAAGTTTAATCGCTATTTTCTCAAAAACGGCAACGAATTTCTCAATGAAAACTTATATTTATGACGAGTTTTTAGTCTTCTTTAATATTCATGAAGTAATAATTCAGTTGCACTACTAGGAAAGCAAAAAGTTGAGAATTTGTAAAAAAAATGTACTTTGTGCGGCGATAGATGGCAGCTGGCCAGAGAATGGAGCAAGACCTTAAAGGCAGGCCACACCAAGGAAATTAGAAAAAATTGGTACGAGAAAATCTGTGACATTCTATAGCACCTCTTGTTTAATTAATATTTTATATAAATTTCATGGTCAAATGAATTTAAAGGAAGCTTTAAAAGAAGTAAAATTTGATTTGAGGAAGTGCTGATAGTAACTTTTTATTCGAAAAATTGAACAGATTGCACTACAAAATTAAAGTTACAACATTGAAAATACTATTTATTTAAGATAAACTTAATTTCCTTGCATCAAATTTTGATTTAAATACTTGTGATATGTTTCTAGGGAAACCTGGGTACATTTATTATAACTAATGTACGACTTGTGTGGTTTGCGGATATGAATGAGAACTTCAATATCTCTCTTCCTTATCTACAAATAACACACGTAGGTATTCTTCAAATTACATAATTTGTATTTTTATTAAGTGTCAAAAACAGTTAATAACTGCATATTGTGTACATGCGAGAAGTACAAGTATTTTATTTAGATATTTGTTGTCGCTTCTAATTAGTAGGTATCCAATTGCAGATCAGAATCAGGCAATCCAAATTTGGTACTGCTTTGGTCGTGGAAAGTGCAGAAGGTAGTGGAGGATATGTACTTGGTTTTCGGGTTGATCCAGCTGACAAGTTACAAGAAGTTTGCAAACAATTGTCATCACTACAAAAAGTTTACAGTCAAAATCCGATTTTCGGAGTACAGTATGTATTAGATCAGGTAAAGACGTTCACCATTGCATTAAGAAAATATCCAATATGTGTTATGTTTTTTTTATTTATTTATTTTACGTCAAAAAACAGTTCAAACTGCGTATGACGTGCTATGGGGAAAAATGAATTGTGTGCACATTTTCAAAATTCTGCGATCCCTACACTAAGTCATATACTACTTAAATTTAAAAAACAACAACAACAACAACAACAACAACAACAACAACAACAACCCTCCCATGTAATAAAATCTATTTTCAAGGATAAATAAGCAATAAATTTTGGCTCTTATCCATGTTGTCCTTCGGAATAATACTTCCTGCCGCGACAACATGGAAACGATAATTTGAATAATTGTATTTCCCACTGAATTCTAGAAGACGTGCACAGAAAATGAAGTTACATTTATGTCCAGAAGCAAAACAAGGGCCATCTCAGCATTTGCTCAATGGATCAGGGAAACTGGACGAAAAACCTGATCGAGATGGGGGTCATTGACCCGGAGGCTGTAGTACAATACTTGTTACAGGTTGTTTATACACATTTATACAATCCAAATGGTAAATAATGCATTATGTATCATTGTGAAAATTAATGTTACTTTTCTTGTGATGCTCAGTATAGTCTCTAATTGTATAGAAACAGTTATGCAGCAGAAACGATTTCACTTGGGATTTAATGTAACTTCATTTCCTGTGCACGTCTTCTAGAATTCAGTGGGAAATACAATTATTCAAATTATCGTTTCCATGTTGTCGCGGCAGGAAGTAATAAGAGCCAAAATTTATTGCTTATTTATCTTTGAAAATAGATTTTATTACATGGGAGTTTTTTTTGTTGTTTTTTTCTCCCTTGCAAAATTCAAAATTTATTGCTTATTTACCCTTGAAAATAGATTTTTTTACATGGGAGTTTTTTTGTTTTTTTTCTCCCTTTCAAAATTCAAAATTTATTGCTTGTTTATCCTTGAAAATAGATTTTATTACATGAGAGTTTTTTTTCTTTTTTTCTCCCTTTCAAAAATTCAAAATTTAAGTAGAATATGACTTAGTTAGTGTAGGGATCACAGAATTTTGAAAATGTGCACACAATTCACTTTTCCCCATAGCACGTCATACGCAGTTTTTAACTGTTTTTTGACGTAAAATAAATAAAAAAATAAATAAAATAAATAGAATTTCTATCGAATTTAATCGTTTAATGTCGTCTGGCAAAGTGTTGTAAAATAATGTACATGTATTGTATGTGAATTTTTTGTATTGAGCTGTTGATACTGAATTGATATACTTGTTGATACTGATTATGAAGCAAAGGAATGAAGAAGCAGGAAAAAGGAAGGAAGTTGGCTTCATAGAATATTGGTTTCTTATTATTATTATTATTATTATTATTATTATTATTATTATTATTATTATTATTATTATTATTATTATTATTATTATTAGTATTAGTATTATTAGTATTAGTATTTGTATTATATGTTTTCCTTACTGATTTAAAAATAAGAAATCTTATTTTTACATACTTTTTATTTATACATCTTTTTATGTAATTTGTTTTTCTAGCAACGTGCAGTCCCAGAGGGAACTCAAGTTTTTAGTGATGATATTGAGGAATTTGATGAGTCCAGTGATGTAATGTCCAATGCATTTGTAGCATATTTTGCTGACGGAAATCTTACTCAGGACCAAGAACCTGAATATTGCAGTGATATTGGACTAGCTATAGAGAAACCTAAGGAAGGTTACACTCTTCAAAGTTTGTGGGAAATCATTCCTTCGTAAGACACCAAATGTTCTTAAGTTTTTAAAAAAAATGGATTTATCTATGACTGTTTACAAGAGAGAATCTACAGTGTCGTAACCATTATAAAATTCAAACTTGGAAAAATCCACTTTATTTCTTTTTGGACTATTGCAATAGAACTGCATTTTCAACATAATTACTGCTGAAATACAAAGTACCATTCTTTTAAAAAAATCATTTTATGATTGTGGAAGGCTTTTATTTTATAACATGTATATTTAGACACAAGTAGTTTTGTGAACACTACACTTCATATTGCTAGTCTGAAGCAATAGTCACATCTCATTTTTTATGTAATTTTACAGGAGCACTGTTTTATCTAGAGCAGAGTCTTTGATTTTGCTGCCCAAAACTGTTTTAAGAAGTGTTTCTCTGTATGTATTGGGTATGATGTGAATTATATTTATGAAATTTTTAATAATAAAAATACATTATTTTATAAACACATTTCTTCATTTAACTAATAAATTGATGATTTCTGAGATGTGGCTGTATCGCTCCAATGTCTAATAGTATTGTTTTATGATACCCACCAACATTGTTCTAATTTTAATTTTGAACCTTTATAATTTATTTCAAAATAATTAAATGATTTATCGAAAAATATTTTGGAAAATCAAAAGTGTGGGAAGACTGAGGTTCCCATACGTCCTGCAAAAGCAGGATACGTTCTGAATACGGACATGTCTCGCGGACCCGCCAGCTTTTTCTTTGTTACTGCCATATGTCCTGAATTTTTACACTCAGTCCTACAAAAAATTCCACTCAGTCCTACAAAAAGAACTGTTTTGAGACTCGTCAACTACATCAGAAAACTGTGCGCTGCTTGAGGCCTCATTCACAATGCAAACTTAAAAGTAACGTAAGCCGTAAACTTATGCAGTAAACTTTTCACGTAGAAACGATCATTCACAATGGCAAACGTAAGCTGGAACGTAGGTTTTGCCTGAACCAATCAGAATTCAACATATTGATCGATTCGTTTCTAGCATTTTTTTCGACTCTCCTATCGATTTCGCCTTTTGCATTTGCATTATCGAAGGTCACAATTTTGTTTGCCATTTCGAACCAACACTTCGCAACTCGTCCTAAAACTCCACAAACTTCTCTGCTCTACCTTTCGACTATACACACCAATATACACGCATAAACAAGAATCGATCTGGAGTCGACCTTCCTTCTCGCGGATTTCGTTGTGCATTTGTTTTTTTCATGCTGCTCTCTGATTGGTCTTCGGTAGAATTTCGACGTAAACTTAAACGTAGAAGCTTGGAGCTTGCGAGCTCTTAAGTTTACGTCTTACGTCTACGTTTACGTCAAGGCATTGTGAATGATCTCGCTTTATAATCCATTTCTAGGTTTTGCGGCTACGTTACGGTTACGTTTAAGTTTGCATTGTGAATGAGGCCTAAGTCGCGCTCTACTTCTCCATTTTACTTCTTATCGTACTGAATCGTCCTCTTTCGCAAAGAACATACAAACGAGAATGGAATACCGCCGCATTACGGCTCAATGCCCGTACGATTGCTCCCAACATGGCTGCAAGGAAACGAATTAATTTGAAACGCTACACTAGCGCTTGGCGTGTCTCTAGTATATTATTCCAATGTCTTTGGGATACCTGTACAAAACAGAAGAAATGTTGAACCAAAACGATTCTGGCTTTGACAGGTTTTACTGTATTATGAAAAACCGAAAATTCGCAAAACATCTAGATTTGTTCTAAATAATAATGAATCATTTAAGTTTAGGTAAAAAATTAATTGCTGCCTTCATGTAATTTAACAGATCTATTTTCACAAAACCCACACGACTTTTTTCATTATAGTTTCTCCTCATGTGTAACAACGTGCAGTAAATAAACAAATAAATAAAATAGTGTTGTAGAGTGCAACAGACTTTCTCGCAGTAGTAATTTTCTAAACTATTTTGTTTCGACTAGATTTTGGGTTATGCCTTATTTTTGGGTTATGCCCTTTGGGTTATGCCCAATTTACCGAGCGGCCATGTTTTGCGCCCCAAGGACATTTTTTTTACGTTTTCTCAGTTTTTTGGCTGCCTAATGCTCGAACTGAAGCCACCATACTCTTATTACTATTATTGCAGGGAAAAAATCCATTTCCCACACGGGTGGCCGACGTATTGAACGGAGTCAGCCCCTCGGAGGGAAGGTTGTACCATTGACTGATGTTAAGGCAACAAAATTTTTAGGTCTCTCAATTCAGTCAAACCTTAGAGCGCAGGCGGCAAATGGCTCTACTGTGACTCCGATTTAAACACAGTGGCGCCCGTGGTGGAAGGATGGGGGAGTTAGGCCTCATTCACAATACAAACTTAAACGTAAACGTAACGTTTTTTACGTAAACGAAACCCTACAAATGAGTTTAAGCGAGACCATTCACAATGCCTTGCGGTAACCGTAGACGTAAGTCCGTAAACTTAAGAGTGCACAAGCTCCAAGCTTTTACGTTTTTACGTCGGAATTGCACCGAACACCAATGCAAGGGTGGAAGGTCGAATTCAGATTGTGTCGAGGTAGTTTGTGGTTATGTCATTTTGTTATTGTAATGTAGAAAACTAGTTTGCGAACAGTGCGTGTAGTGAATTCAAAGTAAGAATTAGCGGAATTTTGATTGTGGCTTTAACTTGACATGGCTAATAAACTAATTATATTGGAAGAATTACTCGTGAATTTGGTACAAGAGAATCCTTGTTTATACGATGAAGGAAATACTACAACAATTACTCGCATATATATGACACGTCGATAGAAATGTCGAAGAGAAAGCTAGAAACTATAGTGGAAAGATCTTTCCACCGTGCTAGAAAAGAATCGATCAATTTTCAGTTCGTTGAATTCTGATTGTTTAAGGCAAAAATTACGTTCGTCATTGTGATTGCTTGTTTTTACGTGTAAATTTTACGACTAAGTTTATAGCATTACGTTACGTTTAAGTTTGCATTGTGAATGAGGCCTTACTCCGGCGCGCCGATTTTTACTCCTGCGCAGCTCCAGTTTGCGTCACGAACCACGTGGCCACAGCACGGACACGTTGTTTGAAAAGCCAATCCAGACGCTGGTCGCCATATCCCATACAGAGGGACAATTATTGAGAAACATTTTGAAAGTGGTACAAAGTTTCAATTTTCAACGGTAACCAACCAAAAATAACACGATGAAGGTGTACAAATGCAATATTTAAAAGAAATCTATACTAATAAAAATTAATTCAACGTCATGTAATCGACATCGATTCCACAAAAGAGAGTATATGAATCATAGTTGTCTCTATATTGCAACGTCACACCCTCGATTTTAATAATTAAAACATTCGGCTCGCTACCTGCCTGACCCAGCCCGGTCCGGCCCAGCCACCGTCTCTCCCCAGCCGCCCCGGGCGCGGCGGGGCGCGGCGACTCCGACAGCGCATGCGTATAGTTTATGACCCGCCGCATGCGATGGTCTGTTCATTGCAACTCAGGTCCGAGGTGCCGGCCACGTGCCCTGCCCACGTCGCATCGGGGCGCCGCGAAGTAGATTCAAAAGACAGCCGCCTTGTTTTTTTTTAATGGACACGCTCCGCCCAGCGCCAGTGGTCAAAAAATGTCTTCTCCTGCTTTTGCAGGCGGACAATCCATTCTCTATTTAACAATATTCATTTTGACAATGTTTTCTTTCTTTAATATTGTATGTTATTTAAAACTGAGACAAATTGCCAGTTTGTTAAAAATTCTCAAGGTTCAATATAACTACTTTTTTTCTCAAATGTTCTATCGATAATAATAATAATTTATTTAATGAAACGTTATTTTTAATTTAGTGCGTAATAGTAATACAACTCCAACTTATCTTCGTATGAATTTGAGGGTTGTTTGTAATTTTTTAGAATAGGTATATCTAAAACGTAATAGCTGGCAAATAATATGATCACATCTTCAATAACGTCTTTACAAAACACTGGAATTTTTTGTTCCAGGATCACAGTTATTTACTTTGAATGTAACTATGTACCTTTACTATGTAACACTTATTTCCTGAACTTCAGTTTTTTGTCTTAATTTATTTGGTCCATTGTTATATTTAAACAGTTAAATCTGCAATCTGCAGCACATATACATCAATAGGTAGAGATTAACCAATTTCACGTTTGATGAAAATAATATTACATAATATTAATAATGAAAATAGACTTTACCTTCAGCCTTGAAAATAGACCACCTTACTGAAATCAGACTACCTTCACAAATCCTATATGCCTGAATTGCTTCAGCTTCTCTCGATGCCCACCGCTCTATCGCCTACCGCTCTAGGAAACTACTGTGATGAGAACAGGAAGTGAGGAATAACATTTATACGTTTCACACGTTTTCATATCAGACATTTATGACGTTTCTTTGATTTTGCACGCGTTTTAGAAAAGACTATTATTTCTCTGCCACGTAAGAACACGTCTACAACGCTTCAGAATACGAATGAGTGCGAAACACTTTGAGTATCTGAAAGAGGCAGGCTGCGAAACCTATCACCATTTGCCTTGCCTACAAGGGACAAGAAGGGTTCGGAATTTCCTAAGCCGCATCCAAAATAAACCAGAAGAGACTCCACAGCTGACAATCGTTGCAAAAACGCAGCACGACTGGGAATATTGTATGTTCAAATGCAATATTAAACTAAATTGTTTTGGAGAAAAAAGATACATTATTGTACATAATAAAATATAAAGCTCAAAAAAAAAACTATTTTTGAAATTTATTATACGTTAGTTTAAATAGTGAAAGAAAATATTTATAAGTTTTTAAAAAGTAAGTGCTCCACGTGTTCCGTAATTATAAATCAAATCTGGGTGCATTTTAATTTAAACGTTAAATTTAATGACGAATTATATTAATATCGCTTTATTGTAAAAGTACTAAGTTTCATGTACTGATGCACATTAAATCCACATTGATTTTAATGTAAGCATTGCATTTAATGTACAAGTACATTAATATCGTCTTAATGTGCAATGTAAATTACGTTTTACCAAAAATAAAAACCAGGGTGATACTGATTGCACATATTTTATTTCACAGTACTACAAATGATTTTCAAAACTGTATCGAAAATATTTTCTATTTTTTTCTTACTAATAAAACATTAACATCCCAAATGCTAAAATTTAAATATTTTTTCATGCTTTTTCCTTGCTGAAGTAATTCTCTTTTGGTGTACTTCAACAAATAGTAAACTCTTACTCATAAAAGTTTGCCGAACTATTTTCTGCACTTCACAACAACTACTCACAAAATCGATATCTTTGAGATTGTGTAATAGCTGAGTAGTAATATTTTGCTAAGCAATTAATTTTCCAAATTCTGTCATTAAAACTGCTTCACACAGTGGCAGGTATTCATTAACACTGGCAAAAAACACACACACAATTTTGAAGTTATTTTGAACATTTTCAAAGCCATAACTTTGTTGAGCCTTATTCGTTATTCGTAAACAAGTTCACTATCCGAAAGATTCGGTTCCTTTGACATGAAAAGTTTGGAAAAAATCAAACTTTTGAAACATTGGAAAATTCAGTGTTAACCGTGAAAATCGGACATATATCACCTTTATAAGGGTATTTTACTCTATTCTTACGAGAAATTTAAAGAAAAGAATTGAAACCATTTTTCAGAGAATTTTGAAAATGTTTTCAATTCACTTCATGGGGGGACTTCATGTAAAGTACCCCCAAATTTTAAAGAATGTTTTTTTCAACATTTCAAAGCTTCAACTTGAGCCAGATGGACAGGGATTTCTTCAATTTGGAAAAACTCGTACTAATGGTTTAGGCGCTAGTAGTATTCACTGACGGACGGACGGACGTTTTGTATAAAAAACAAACAAACTTTTTCGGTATCAGGAACCCCAAAACGTGTATTTCCGTTGAAATCTCAAAATCGATTTTGCGCTCCGTTACATAACTTTCTGTATAAGTACATATACGAGAAAGTAAAAACACTGCTTGGCATTCATTTCTGCTGAATCCATATTTAATTTCCCCACACTTATTTCTGCCTGAGGTGAAGTAATTGTTTCCACTAAATGTGAGGCTGATATTTCATTTTGAGGAATTCTGGAACTCAGATCAGGAAAATATCAAGAAACAATACGAATTGTTTTTAAATGCTTAACCTGTTCTTAAAATTGCAATTTCACAAACAGTGTACTTCAGCAACGTCCATTGAAGACCAAAACGGCGTTGACTTCACGGATGTGGGTGTGCGTTCAAGATAGAGTTGACTTCAACTGATTTCAGGTGTTTTACTTTTCTCCACCAGGATCGCTAGCAATATGCGCGCGCATCCCTAATCAGCCCCCCCCCCCAAAAAAAAAAAATCGGGCTGAGCTGCTGTACTGCATGGTGGAAATAACAAGGTGTAGCGGTGCGCATGCCGCCGACTGTGGACCAATCATGTTATAACCCACCAACCGTGCGCCAAATTCAAATTATCTACGCAGGCGCGGACATTTTAAAATTATTTAAAATAACGATATTTGTTATTGTGTGCATGGTGGAAATAACTCGTACTAATAATATATGTACTCGTTTAATTTAGTGAAGACCTTCAATATTAATTCATTGGGGATATTCATGAAATGCTCGCAGTTTAAATATTTCAGGTCTTGTATACAAAAAGTGTGAACAAATACAATGACCTGACCTAACCTACAATATTTGGCCACGTTATTATAATCACTTTTCAATTTCATTTCTTTTAAACTTATGTTTTCCACTATTTGGGGAGATGTGTTCCACACGTGGGTCACTCTTTATTTATGGGCGTTTTGAGACAATTTGTCCCTGAATAAATACTGAAGAAATAATCTGAAGGTACAAAAATAATCTTGCTTCTTGCAATGTGCAACATTGTGTCACATTTACTTTTAAAAGAGTTGTATCTTCCAGCAAATCTAATTTGCCGTTTTTATGTAGTCAAGGAAAATATAATGGTGTATTTCCTTTTTTTAAAGATTTGTCATGAGAGGAATCAATGGGCGGCATTGAGTTCGGTCTTTCATATCAGAGATAACTAGAATAATAACAATAATTAATACCAAAATTATAAGACAATCAGCAGAAATATTAACTTATTTTGGTTAAAGAAATGTGATACGATTTCCTAAATGCCAAGTACAGAAGATGAATGACAGCTATTTTTTGTTCGTGATTTTTGAGTTATTATAGGCTACTATATGTGGCCAGGTATAGCATAGACTCAATTTCACTTTTATTTGTATTTTTATAATTCCTATACATAGTTTCAGATTTGCTTTGATGATTGGTAAGAACGCAAAAAGATACGAATGACAATATTGAATTTTAGTGGATAGGACTACTCTACGAAAATCTGTCATACTTCATAGATTGGAAACAAGCAAGTTATTTAATAATATTAAATATAATTCTATGTTGATGCTATTTATAACTTTATAAAATGTTTGAAATGTTTCAAGTATCTGTCAAGAACATAGAGGAGAAAAAACATATTGTAATAAGGCTTTACAGCTGTTTCTAACCATTTCATCATGGTGGAAATAACCACCATGCAACTTAATATATAATTCATGAACATATAGTATTTGAAATAAAATATATAATTTTAATTACAATAAAAATTAGGAATCACCTAACAATGACTCAAAGACGGTATTCTATTGCTGATATTCATGAATTTATTTGTTCACAAATTTTCTGAAATATTTCAACTGTTTAGAGAGAATTTATACAAATGTAATAATTAAATTAAAAATTTAACCCATTGGATATATTTGAATGCTCAAGTAGACAAAATTTCCCCACTTTTTTAACTCTAAGTGGTAAGACCAAAAAGGAAAGCAGACCTTAAAGGATTAATAGGAATGGATCAAATACAAATATTTATAACCATTCAAAAAAAATTTATTTTAAAATTTACCATGTTACATTTACAAAATACAAATCACATATATGTCAATGGCTGCTCAGAATGTATACAAAGAAACATCAAATATAAAAGAATCAAAAGTGGCTAAAAATTTAATACATCAAATCGGATAAAATATAGAAAATATATTGGTTTGAACTTTTACGTAAAGTACGTTATGAATGCAAATGAAAGTTGAATGAATGAAATGAATGAATGAATGAATGAATGAAACAGGTTGTTTCCAACTGCTATTTCCAACTGTTATTTCCACCATGCTTACTGTATCACAGTCTAATACAATTAGACTGTGACTGTATGATATGTATACTGTGGCAGAACTGATACCTAATAGATGGTTCCTAATACATTCCGCCAGAAAACTATAGTATTTTATTAAAACTTGAACCAATTACATAAAAAAATAATAATCTTCAACATCGTGGTTTATATTGATCTTTTACCTCTTTCATAAGGATTGAATATGAAGGAAATCCGAGCAACGCCGGTTATTTTGCTAGTGCTTCATGAATCTGTTTCAATGTCATTTCAACGATGTGATAATTTTGGTATCTGGCTGCATTTACAATTCCCGCTAGTATTGTGACGCAAACTAGAGCCTGAAGCTCATTGGCTGAAGATGGATCCGATGCGCAAGAGACATCCCCCCGATGAAAAGATATGGGTGAGCTACTCCGGCGCACCGATTTTTACTCGTTCTGCGCAGCACCAGTTTGCGTCGCAAACCACGTGACTACAACATGGGCAGTTCGTTTAAAAAGCCAGATCAATCGCAGGCCGCCATGTTTCATGGAGAGCTAGAAGTGTAGAAACATTTTGAAAGAGGCATAAAGTGACACACTAATAGCATAATTAAAATAAAATCGCAATATTTAAAAAAATGCTTCTTATATCTTGTTCAACGACTTGAAACAAGGTGATGATTTAGGTAACATTGCATTTAAAATTCCCGCTAATATTGTGACGCAAACTGGTGCCTGGAGCTCATTGGCTGAAGTCAGATACGATGCGCAAGAACCCCCCCTCCCTGATTCCGCCTTAAGGGCGAGAAAGTAAAAATAACAATTTTTTATGATTTAACTTTAATTATTCTGTGTCCCCTTATTTTATTGAACTATTTGTCTTCCTGAGTCAACTCCGTGGCAGGGTATCCTAATTTCCTTCAGAATTCTAATACAAATTGAGGGGTTGGCTGGAAGAAGAGCGTAATTTAGAAAACACACTTTTGAGATACTCAAGAAAAACTGTGAATAAGCAGTATTTACCGCATAAAATATATATACATATCACACGAAAAATCATTATAGTAACTTATTAAGAACACAAAATGTACTAAAATGCTCAATACGTGGATTTACATTAATTTGAAAAGTGTTGAATTGTGCCCTTATTACATAGAATACGCTAATTTTGAATTAAATACGTTTCCTTCCATTAATATCTGCATGTATTATTTATTTCAGAAATACAGAATTATTTGCATTTTCGTTCAGATTAATTAAGATCCTTGAATTATTGTTTTCTGATTTTCGGGGAAATTTTTCTTTTTCGTTCTTTACACTACGTAAATAAACGTCGGAAGATGTATCACGATCATCTGGAGGCTTAATCTCACCGAAGAAACTATCCGATGAAAAATCAGATATATCGGACAAATACAGATTTTCCACTAGAACCAGCCGTCCTGCCCGGGAAACGAAATAATGCAAGATCGTAGAGGTAACGATGTTACGAAAAAGGGGCAATTCAGTATTTCAAAAGTCTCTCAAATGCCAAAAGTAATCCAAATGCTATTGGGTTATGCGCAGTAATATCTGGAGAGGTGGTAGAAAGTCATCTAAAGAACGTTGTTAAATATTTTACAGATAAACGCCATAATTCGATTTACCCTCTTCTTCCAGCCAACCCGTCAATTGTAAATCTACACAAAACAGTACGTTCAAAAATACCGCGCAGCATATGGAACGCACCTAATTGGTCGATTGTGTTACGCCATCCCCTACACCCGCTTAGTTTAATTGTCACACATTCCCTGTGAGCGCAGCACTAATGCAGGGCTAACGCTAGTCGCGAGATCAAACGCGTAGTTTTACAGCCTCAGGGCTCAGGAGACATAGACAGTCATCTAATTGGGAGCTTCCCTGGAGCTGTGAATACTCCGTTCCTAGCTCCATGGGAGCTTCAATACCATTTTTTTTCCTAGGGCTTTTATCCAGCCGACAGCCGGTTGCCTTTTACGTCCCGAAGGGACGCATATTCGACCATACACTAGACAAACACTCTTGCGGGCTCCTCTGATCTGGGGTCGGCAGAACGCGAGGCCCTCCGCGACAACACACACACAAAGTCAAGGGACAAACAGCCATGCCCAAGGCGGGACTCGAACCCGCGACCCTTCGGACCGAAGCGCTGAGTCGGTACTCGCTCTTAGCCACCTCGGCCATCCAGGTCGGCCCAAATTTTTTTTGAAGTAATTATACTTGTTTTTTTCTAACGTGGCAGCTGTGGGTAGTATCTCCAAGATGGAATTCGGCACGACTTTTTGAGTCTTTCTTGGTCTTGCCACATGACGACACATGATCGCGATTGTATCAAGCAGTGCTGCATATCAAGAGACTCTAGCGTCACGACCGAGAAAGTCGCGAAAAGACGTGCCATATTCCACCATGGATGAATAATAGGATATCCAGCTCCCAGTCCACTGACTGCTACCCTCGTGTGCACAGAGTAGTTGCACATCGAATTCTGGCGCTGCTCATGTTCTATCATGGCCGCTAAACGTAATCCGTACTGTGCTGCACTGTGGTGTAGCAATTTTTACGGTAGTCGTGTCGACAAACCCTTCTCTTAGCCAGAATTCGTGATCATATAGAGGGTATTAATATACAATGTATGTGGTGCATCATTAAAATCTTTTACGGTGAGATTGCCGGAAATCATGATGACAAGGGACAAAGGTTACGATATAGTGAATGTGGTGCTTAATTAAAACTTTTGCTGTGATATAGCCAGAATGCATGGTCATACAGAGGATATTTAGATACCATGTATGTTAGGCTTCATTAAAGACTGTGGTCACTTGGAACGGAGGTATAATGTTGCGGTCCATTCAATGTGCAAGAGATGTGAAAATTTTGTTATGTGTAAATCTGTAGCCTGTTATATTGATGGCTTGTGTGTATTGATGCTTGACTGAAGTCCAGGCCCAGTGTATTGATGCTTGACTGAAAACATTTGTGATAAAAATGTACGCGTTAACTTGTGGTCATTTGGAACGTCGGTGTAAAGTTGCGGTGCATTCAATGTGCAAGGAAGTAAAAATTGTGTTTGTATACATGTGCAACTTAAGTTTCTGTATGGGTCACTGTTATGAGTTTCTGTACTTGTGTAGTGTCTCAACTGGTGAAGGGTTTAGTGGTTTTAGTTGGGTATGAGTCCCACACTATCGAGGAGTGCGGTCCCTCCTGGGTGTCATGATTTCCACAGTTCCCTCGACTGGGAGCGGTAGCTCAGTGCAGCAACTGATGTCGCTGCAACGCCTCTAGGTTCGAGTCCTGACGGCGGTAGGATTTTCGACACTAGCTTTTCAGCTAGGTCGAATTCAGTCGCTATCTGGAGGATAATTTCAGAGGCTGCTGCTCTGATCGGTAGTTTTCCGTGGTTTCCCCTATCAACACCAGGCGAATGCCGGAGCAGTACCCTAACAAATGGGCCACGGCGCGTTCTTTCCTTCCTCTTCCTTGTCCTATCCTCTCCCCTTACACACACTTACACTAAAATGCACTACACTACCACATATGCCGGGAGACTGGTCGGGAGCTTAGAGCTTGTCCCGGCTGGGGCGGTGCCCCGCTGGTGGGAGAGTCCTGGTTAGGGGGAAACCCCGCTAGTCGACGGTAGGTCGGTGCCGAATCTCGCCATCCAGCGGGGGAAGATCACCGCCATCTCCCAAGAGGAAAAAATGCATACGGGACTAATGACCTAAGCTGTTGACGTGCCCGTTCCCTCGAAAAACAAAAAAAAAATTCTTTTAAGTAATTCCTTTTTTCTGTTATTGAACTAGGAGTGAGAGCATATTATTGAGAGTGAACTCCCAAATATTACTCCTGACCAGGGAGTTGCCTCGCAGTGGCTGTGTTGTATCTGTAAATGTGAGTTTTTTTATAATGATAGTAAACACATAGTGTGATTGTAATTGTGTATTTTATAGAGAATGTGTATTGAAGTGTATGATTGCAGTTTTAAATATAAAACAAATTTTATAAATCACTGTTTTTTCTTTTGTCCATGTCCTGAACAATTAAATGTGGAATAGACAAATGCTGACTACAAAAGTTTCTTTGGTTATCTATATAAAAAAATTAATGGATTGTATTATTTAATTTTTGACTTTGACTTTTTTCATTAACTTTGCTTTCTAATGCAAAACGTTTTAAACGTTGTAAATCATAAACAAACCAATTATTTAAATTTAATTTTTAACAAACAATCTGCATTATCATTATATTTTCTTTCAAATATCCCCAGCTGCTTTCAGTAATTTGTATTTGGGGGTATATCTGAAATTCGAATTTGGCGGGTTTTTGCACGTAGAAAGCCACGTGAAGCGCTTTGGAGGTAGTGAAGCGCTTTGGAGGTATTCGCAAGAACGTATAAGCTGGACAACTGATTCCACAGTCAAGATCACTCCGATTCCCTCAGGCACCACGAAAACAAAGTATATAAATACTCTTTGTATTTATAGTTTGCTTTGACCGTCGAAGTTGGACGCGAAGCACTTACTGTATTATTTGTCTATGACGCGAAGCGAACGCTAAGAAAGTCGATGGTTGTATTTCGGTGTCAGCTAAATCAGATGTGAAACAATGATAGAAACAATAATTTAGTGTATCTGTAGATGTTATTGAAGGTCTACTTCTGAAGTTGTTTGCTTAGCCATATCTTTATATTTTGCAAGTATGACGGCACCTTGTTTGATATGGGTGAGTTAGTACGTTATGGGAAAGTTACTCCGAAAGAAATTTAAAATAACATTTCAATAAAATATTTCCTTCTTTCTAGGGTGCAATAAACAGATGGTTGTTTCGACCTAACACAAATCCGGTAATTTATCAATTACTGTTGAGACATTCTAGTACGGTTTCTAACACAACAGCCCACCAGGTATATTATTGTAATTGAGGTTTGTTTTGACAAAGTTGTATTAATTTTCTGACTTGTCTTGTAATAATGTTTTCTTAGGATGATGAGCCTGATATTTTGTATCGGAAGCTGAATGTGGAAGTCCGAGGAATTGATCCAGCCGTGTTAAAAAGCTATTCATGGTTTGCCACGGCAGCTGCCAAAGAATTGGGCATACGAGTTGGTGAATGGTAAGAGTTGGTTTCATTTCTTTTAGTGAAACCACCCTTAAGATTTGTATTTTGATTTTTCATGTTTTTCAGTTGGGCTCCTCGGAAAGCACATCATCATCGCCTGACTCTTTTGAAGTCTGTTCATATTTATAAGAAACACAGAGTTCAGTACGAGGTCCGAACTTATTTTCGGCACATGGAGTTTCACAATTTAACAGGTTCTACTGCTGACACATTCCTAGAATACATCCAGCGGAATCTTCCTGAAGGTGTTGCAATGAAAGCTACAAAACATCGAATTGAAAGTCTCCCAGAACATTTAAAGACTTTAACAAATGATTCAGTTAAGGAAGAAATAGTTTCTTTATAGTTGAATGTAGTGATTTTCGATACTGTAAAGTTTTGAAGAACATGTTTGTGTGAAGTGTTGCCTGCGAATGATACGTAGTGATCATGGACGTCTCGAGTATTGGTATTATAATTTATTCTAATGAATTATTTGTTCATCTAAAACCTATTTGTTACGTACCGATTCTCAGATTTTCTGTGATAACAATAATAAAATATATATAATGGGAAATTTGTTATTTAATGTGTCCGTAAGTACCTAAATGAAAAATCAATTACATTTTCAATTAAAATATGACACAATGATAGTTGGAAGATATAACCATTTTTTTTATCCCAAAATTTTATTAAACTCCAGATTTCTTAGATCTTTGAAAATTTTTGAGCCACAAATGCCAAATCTTCATGGTAGTTTTCAATTTCCCCTGGAGACTATAGAGAAAATAAGACATGGAAATGTAGAGCATAATATTGATTGAAATAGTAATGGCCAAATTCTCTTACTGTGGAATTACTAAACAACTTGCTCACTTCTCTATTTCCTAAATGCAATTCTATTTTACTGTGACAAATGTAAAATCTATTAAAATTGCCTATTTACATTGAAGTTAAAACATTTTGACTTAAATTCTAATAAAATTGTTCCTAGAAATGAATTATGCAGTATGATACAGGTGAATTTTCCTCATTAGCAGACAAAGTTCAGAGTTGAGTGTGACAACTGGTGGGTGAAAAATAAAATCACTTTTTAATGAAATTAACATTAATCTAATAATTACACCCTGGTTCTATAATATATACATCTTATTTTTGGTAAATGAATGCAAATCAGTCAATATTCAGAATTCAGTTACTTTAAACGTATGACATTCTAGAAATTTTTGATTTGTCCATAAATGATTGCCTCTCCTTTGGCTAATGGCCTTTGTTACAAAAACATTTGTATCACACTGGCTTACAAAAAACAACTTTGCCTGCTACTGAGGAAAATTCATCTGTATCAAATCAATGTTGTGATTCCATTTCTGAAGTCAGATTTATTCTAGCATGCCACATTTCTTAATTATAGCATTGTGAATGGAAGTCTAATTCTTATTCAGTTTACTATATCGTAAAGGTAAGGCCTAAAATAAATTGAAAAATTTGGTTGCGTGTGTGTGTGTGTGTGTTGATGTTTTTTGCAAATTATTATGTTAATTTATATTTTAAAAACTTTAAAATGAGATTTGGTGGAAAAAATAATCAAGATGGCAATGCAGAAAATGTAAATTTAAAGTCATGTGACAACCTATATTCTGATATGTTCTATAACATAATGCACTAGTTCTGCATAATTATCTGCTCAATAATTTCCCCAAAACTTGGTTGTCATAAGTACAAATGTGTTCAAACTTTTAAGTTCTAAAGGATTAAGTTTTGTTGTGTATGTTATGACACATAGACTGTCATATTTCTACCCGAAAACAAATCCTGTCTTAAATTTTTCATCACTTTTCATTGTCCCGAACTTCTTGTACAAAATCTAAAACCTTTTCCATCACGATTTAGAATCGCCTTTAGAAAGGTTTTCATGAGACCAAGTTCAGTGTGCAAGGGTGGAAGAAAAAACTAGGGTCTTGTGCTTCACATTGTTTTCCCCATTAATTAAATCATTTCTCTGACTGATTACAGTTAAGCTTCAAATTTCCTTTTGTGTCAATTGAATCTTGGCATGTAGGTGCATTAAATAATTTAGAATAAGAGGTAAATTAGTTATTTTACTATTTACTTACAATTCCGTTTTACCAGGGACTAGCTTACAAAATGTCACTTCTGTTGTATCTTGAAATCACATAAAAGCATGCAAAGTGAAAAATCAACAATAGGAAGAAAGAGTCCTCATTGAGGAACTGTTAAAACAACTGACTAACAAATCATTGAAAAGACAATTACTTTAATATTTTATTGCATTATTTGACGATGCAAATAAATGGATAAAAAATGCAATCTTAAAATAACGTAACGTGATAGAAAAAAACGAATTTCAGATCTGAAAGCAGCACACTCGAATTAGGGTTGGTACACTAGATTTTCTCGAGTAGCAAAATCACTGTTGATCAGAGTGTTTGCTCTCTTTTCTACACTTCCCACCAAATGAAGCATCTTCCCAGGAGGCAGATGGGAATATTTCTGAAGATGTGCAAGAGCAATCATTCATATAAACTGATGCTTATTCCTTTGTTTCTTCAAATCTTTTATAGACAATTGGTTCACATGCTCTTTAAACTGCTATACAGAAGAGAACAAAACATCCATAATTTGCCTTTTACATTTACTGAGATTTTTTACATTATTTGATACAAATGATCAGACTGGTCATGTTTGTTATAATTCTTGCTAATGTTTATGCAGGGTAACCAGTCATCATATGCCTTTTTTTGCTAAGGCCCAATTGCCCAGGTCTTGATCTCCCACCACTTGCAGCACCCAAATGTGTTGATGTATCGCACCTAAGGATGGCAAAAAAACATCGATATTTTGGACCAGAAACATTGATACATTGACATCAGTGTTTTGTATTCTGTTTCCTTCACATCAAGTAACTAATTTTTTGTGAATTGCTCTAAACCAAGCGCCACCAACATCTAGCACTGTTGCATCAACTGATGTCACTGCAGCGCCTCTGACCGGGAGGTCCTAGGTTCGAGTCCGGACAGCGGCAGGATTTTCGACACTAGCTTTTCAGCTAGGTCGAATTCAGTCGCTGTCTGGAGGAGAATTCTAGCGGCCGGCTGCTCTGATCAGTAGTTTTCCGTGGTTTCTTCGATAAATTCCAGGCGAATGCCGGGGCAGTACCCTAACAAACGGGCCACGGACCGCGCGCGATCTGTCCTTCCTCTTCCTTGTCCTATCCTCTCCTCTTACACACACACGAACATGCACTAAACTACCACATATTCCGGGAGACCGGTCGGGAGCATTGAGCTTGTCCTGACTGGGGCGGTGCCCTGCTGGTGGGAGAGTCCTGGTTAGGGGAAAACCCTACTAGTCGACGGTAGGTCGGCGCCGGATCTCGCCATCCAGCGGGGGGAGATCACCGTCATCTCCCGAGAGAAAAATATGCACTACACTAACGGGACTAATGAACGAAGCTGTTGACGCGCCCGGAAACACGACAAAATCAATCAATCTAGCACTGTTGTCGAAGCCTAGACGGAGATATTTCTTATGGTTATTTTGAGAGTTTGTAAAGGATGTCTCACTTTATTTTTATTTTAACAAACTATTTATTGTTTCTTGTGAAAAGGAAACAATTGATGAAACTGAATAAATTGGTTTAATATCTGTTGTAGATAATTTAAGATGTGCAGATATAATTGTTAAAACAAAATTTTACTAACAGCAAACCATATCTGACCCATCAAGAAGACAATCTTGCCCAAACTATATTATTGTAAAGGCAAAACTATATTTTCTATACGAATTATAAAATTATCATGGGGCTGCCAGGTGTTCACCATATGAGTGAAATGTTTACGTTAATGACTTAGGCACTTAAAAATGAAAACAGGAAACATGAAAATATATCTTAATAAAATAAATAATTTATGATAATTTTCCGGTTTATTAGGGCTAGTTTTTAATCACGATTAGAGCAGACTTTTAATAATCAGAAACCTGCTCGAAATCTAAAAACTTTTCAAATATGTGCATTGGTCCCGGTTTTTAATGCATTTAGCATCATGAAAAATGTTTGGACTGACTAACTGACTGAAAGGAGATAATCAATTTGATGCAGGCAATGCACTTTCTTCAGTATTCAGAACGTGTGTAGGTATGTTAAAGAATTACTTAAAAGGCATAAAAATGTTATTGCCCAAAACCATCTTCCAACATTTTATTATGTTTCTCTTTTTTTTAAATAATTATAATAAATTCATGTTATCTTTTTTGATGATTTTATACTTGATGGTATCATTAAACTGCATTTTGAACCTTGTCAATATAGAATATGGATTAAAATTAAGATGGCAGTGATTTAATGCGGAATATACATAGAACTAATGTTTACATGTTACGTATCTCTATATCTATATAGATCCAGGTTCTCAATTTTTCTTTGACGATTTATGAATGTAAGTGAATAAATGGAAGAATGGCAAAAGACGATGGCCTGTATTTTTATTTATTTCTTTACATTCAATAAAGATTATTTTTTAACATTTTATTTATACTTGACCAAACAAAATAATATAACTCATTTAAGAACTATATTTAAAATGGAAAAATAGGATGAGAAAATACCACCTGTTTGATTGTATTTAAAACATCAGTGTTTTTGTTGATAATTTCCACATGAAAAACCTTTTCGCGATATATTGAAATATCGAAATTTGAGTAAGTTTTGTTGTACTACCTGACTTATATTCTCAATGAATTCTTGTGAAAGGCTTGAGAAATACCTCTAACAGTGATTGTTTTTATTTCATTTGACTAATAAATTTCAATTGCATTCAACTTTTCATGGATCTAAGTTGTAATAAATACGTAGACTTAAACTTTGTATTTTAATATTACTGTAAAATTAACCAAATATTTTTACCAAAATTCAATCAGAAATGTCTCGTTTCGGCTTGGATTTTAACTATTGTAGAGAAAGTGTTGGGTCTCCCCTTCCCCAATTTTATTTCATTGTGGGTTTTCTTAACTAAAACTTCAAAATTAAAATCCGGGAAAGATTGCATTCCTTCAACCAAAGAGTTCATTCATTACTGTAAAATTAATTCAGCATTAATTTTTATTTTCTTCATTAGATCTCAAATGAGAAAAAAATGTATTTTAATTTAGTCCATCAATAGGAAGATTTTTGTATTAGGAACATAAGTGATTTTAATTTTTCACCTTTAACATATATTTTCTGGGCAAAATTAAATATATTGCTTGTGGTCTGCAATAGGGGCACAACTCAAAAAATTTGAATTTTGAATCAATGCCCCCTCCAGAACTACATGTTGGTCTACCTTCCAGCAGCATATCTAACTGCAGTATTCCACCAACAAATGGCAGAAGTGTGAATACAAGAATGATGCATTTCAATACAAGGTGAAAGCTTCAAATTTGTTTTTATTTCAGCCCCTGATTTTTTGAGTTGTGCCACTATTGCAGCCCCCAAACAATATTGTAAAAATGAAAGAGAACAATTATATTTTAAAGGTGTCTATTATTAACTTTATCAGTTCCCTTCATACATGTTGCGCATCTGCCAAACACTTTAAGCTCATTCATTTTCGTTTATGGGCATTCACTTTCTTCATCCAGGTCTTCTCTTGAAGTTTCTGGGCAATGCTAAAAAGAGAAAAATCATATCAGATACAATTAAAAGTTTAAATTAGTAAGTGCAATTAAAAAATATTTGGGAGATGCCTAGAAGGTTTGTTTTTTGTGGGAGTGTATCTGACATTTAAAGGATGGATAAAGCTACATTAAAAATTTGGGTGTAAGGCAAGGGAGCATCTTGACACAGTCTTCATGGACCAAGGGAAACTTAACAAGCTTCCTCCAGCAGTTTTCCTTAAATTATGTTAATTGTCATAAACATATTTCGAATCTTAATTGGTTACTGATGATCCACATAGTTTTGCTTGAAAATTAGCTAATATATAAATGAGTAGCTGATAAACCAGCCGTTCGGATGATCATCACAAACTGACCGGCTTTGACGGTGTAATGGATATCATCCCGTGCTCCAGATCTCAAGTTCGCGGGTTGAAAACCGGTCGAAGTCGGGGGATTTTTGAGGTGCTAAAAATCGACGGCATACATGCTGACGCTTGTCGGCATGTAAAACAGATCCCAGGAGAGGCACTTGGCCGATCCTGGCCAAATTACTCTAGCAATTTAGCACCAATCAGAATTTCGATTTGAATTACTGGATAAGTTTGCAAATACAGAGATGTCCAGAATGACGTCACGTTTGGCGGGAAAGTGTTTGATAGCTATCTCTCTGCTGGGCGCGTAAGCGAATCCTAGAGAATTACTGTTTTTGGCTGTATTGCGGCTGCCGAGGTGCATGTGTCTTATCGCATTTGTTATTTACAATGATATTTGCTTACCATCGGTTTATTTAGGTTCTGACTGGAAATTTGGTCGATAAATTGGATTAAAAAAACACTTTGATCAACACAGGTCAAGTCGCTACCTTTTCTTTTTGAAAACGGTTCGAAGTACATATTACCATGATGCTAAGGTACTGTATTATTAAAAAAAGAAATGTATGAAACATTTGGTTCCACGTGCCTTTTTAATCGGTTATGAAAAGTGCCAACGAATTTCGAGCCCTTGTGCTACTCGAGTAGAAGAGACTCCTTCCGTATATTTTTTATAAACTGTCGGCTTTATAAATATTTATTTTAGAAAGTTGTATTAATTATTGCCATCGAGAGAAATATTACCTACATTAAACTTAATCGTCTACAAAAAAATTCAGAATGTTAATAAACACAGTCCCAATTTTTTTTCTTTCACGGAACGGAGGAACTTTCAACCCCAAGTTAACTGGAATTTAATATAATTTAATCATTAATATTTTAAATGTATTAAATTGTAATATATGTACGGTTATTATATATTATATATATATATATATATATATATATATATATATATATATATATATATACACACGTTTGGGGCATTGCCACAAACCCCACAACGCCCACGCAGCGTCGGCGGAGACGTGGAGAGCGGGGATGTAATAGAACGGTGACTGATCGAAAAAGGCGTCACCTGTTAGTTGCGGCCTGAAGCGCGGCGGCCGTGCACTTTCAGACTATGTGCAGCGCGGTAGGGTTGTACCGTGACGTCACTGCAACATTTAAACGGCGGAGCAGCGATGAAACGCCCCTTCTTGAGTGAGACGCCGAGGCGAGAGGTCGACCCTTCTTGAGTGAGACGCCGAGGTGAGAGGTCGAGCCTTCTTGTGTGAGATGCCGAGGTGAGCAGTCGAGTAGGTAGTGGAATAGTTGAGGGAGAAGCGGTAGTTTTTGGAAGTGCTAGGAAGTGGGAAATGCTAAAGTAGCGAGGCTACGTGGAGTAAGGAGATTGCAGTAAGAACTGTGAAAGTTAGAACGGATCAGAATAGTGGCTGTGGTTGCGGAACTGTGAGAACTTTGTAAAGCATTAGTGGGGCGATACGCTAACTAGCACACGCGGAGAGACTGAGCAATACGCGTACTCGTGTCGCAAGAAGGCGGGCGAAGAAGGCTGGACCGTGGATCTGGTGGCAGGTGCGAGAAGATTGGACCGTGGATCTGGTGGCAGGGGCGAAGAAGGCTGGACCGTGGATCTGGTGGCAGGTGCGAGAAGATTGGTTCCAGGATCTGGTGGCAGGCGCGAAGGAGACCGAGTGACCTTCGGAGCGGCATCGAAGCGGGCCGCGTTGCAGGAACGCGACGGCACGGCAGGCGGCACGGCTGAGTTTCAAAATTAGCATAAAACTGAGGTGGGAGACAGGAACAAGAAAGGTAGTGTTGGCACCAGAAACAGAAATACTAAAATTTGCATGTTCGCCTTGAAATTGAGTAACGGTGAAGTATTTCATAACCTCGTACGCCGGTAGTACATTTCAGTCCAAAGCTGTATCCAAGATAATTAATGTGTGGTCTTCATTTGTATGTAATTGACGAGGAAATCTCGTACGCGAATAGCGGTAAAACTTGTAATAATGTATGATGACAAATTGATTCAGGAAGTGTGAAAAAGGTCATTAAATTTCATTCACTAGTGTTAACCAAGCAAGAACTCCGTGCACGGATGTTTAAAGGAAAAATATTGCTAGCTAGGCGAAAAGTGGATCCATAAGTAGATTTTTTCTAAAATTTCTCTAAGAGGTCTGACCGTCAGTGGCTTGCATGCGTTCAGACGCGCAGCCAGCAATTGAGTAATTTTGTGTTTGTTCTCTAATTTTGATGACAGTGCAAAAAGGGTTAATTTGTACAATATTTAAGAATACATAACTGTTTTACCTATTTCTGTGCCTGGGTGTGTCTTTCTCATACCCTAAAGATCCTGCCCCCCGAGATATTCAAAGCTCGAAAGAGCATTCTTTCGAACGACCGCTACGCGAGTGGTGGCGTTAGATAGATTGGCGCCCATTACGTGGGGCAGTGATAGATCACAGATCGAATAAGCAAAGTAATCCCATATATATATATATATATATATATATATATATATATATATATATATATAATTGCACTTTTGATCATATTTTTAAAAAGTTTGCAGGTTATTGTGCTGAATTCAAATTTTGATGGTAGAATTTTAATTATCAAGTCACACGCATAAAACATTTGTTATTCCCTGTGTTGTTTAATGTTAACATTTTTAGTGAAACGTATTTTCAATATATTTAGCTTATCAAGTTATAATGAACATTTGATGTCATTTCTTGCAATTTAATTGGGACAGGACTTGATAGCCCTAGTAGCAGAAGTAAACTGTTGATTTGGTGATCTACGTAATATTTATACTTAGTTTTTACACAAATAAAGTCTTGAAGGTCCACAAAATTTTAGTGGCTCATACATATTATGAGGCTGTGATTGTACAACACATTTAGGCAATGCAAGTAAATGACAACTTATGTATTGAGACCTATGTCCTTTAGTGGGTTATTTATATTATTGTAAAAATGTAGAAAATCTACATACGTTTTCACGTGAAACATGTGAGAATGACAGGAAAAGTTTAGACATGTGAATTGCGAATTACGAAGTTGGACGGAACCAGCAAACCTACTATTGAGTTGAAATAAACATTTAACTTTTGAAGATTCAAAGCACAAATCTACTTTTGACCAGTTTATCCCGATGATGCTATAATTTTACATTACTTATTTTTCGGGAACAGTAGGTTTCCTCCTTTTCTTGTGAAATTTCCATTTCTAATTGAAATTTCCATACAGAAATATTAAATATATTTATTTAGAAAAATGTACATGAAATCCTGATAAATATTTGTTTTTTGTCTACACCATGACCAGGAAGGTAGATTTCATTCAGTTGAATTCGCGAATGGAAAAAAATTAATTTGGACCATTGGTAGGCAGTGGCGTATAAGTGTGGGGTACCGAGGCTACCGGTGGTAGCCCGAGACAATTACGAGAACAAAAATCTGACAAGATATATTATATTACAAATATTTATGTCACATTCTTTTACAGTGACATACATTTTTCAAAATTCTATAATATAGAATTATATTATAATCTGTTCTGTTGAGATGTGTATTAAATCGCTCGTTAGGCCCGCAACAGACTACACCGAGGAATGCGTTGTGAGAAAAGTGCGATGTGAAATGTGGAAAATCGAAACAAGGGATACTTATGGACCCCCACACACTAGAAGAGTTTTAAAAATTACCCGTATTTGTACTAAACGAGTAATGAAGAGTACAAAAATATTAAATTGAAGGATGACACGTGGAGGACTCTGTCCGAAGCATTAAATGGAAGTAAGCAAACATTTGGAAATATAATTAGCATATACGTATTTACAAATAGTTAATTTAAATACCAACGCCATTTTTCATTTAGACAGCAGTTTAATGGCATAATTTTAACAATAACATACGGTGATTCTTTAACAATTCAAAATATTACTTCTATAACTAATTTTCATATTCATTAACAATTCTATAAAAGAATGATTGATCTTTATACATTTTAACGGATTATTTTCTTTTATATTTGGTAAGAAATCTCCTTGCATATCAAATAACACATTCTCAACTTTCAATTTCTATGTATGTTTTCGGTATTTTATCATACTGCTAACACCTCATTCTTTTTTACTTCTTCAGAGTTTTTTTTTGTTGCACAGATTGATGTACATTTAAACATAAAAATGTGCATGTAATTGTAGAGTTTTACTTTTTACTACTAGAAAATCCTACATTTTTTAAAGTTGAGAATCTATAATTTGATCCACATCTTCTTCACTCGTTAAATAAATTAATGCAGAGGTGTATACACATTGCAATATCATGAAATATTTTTTACATGATTAAATCAGTCAGCGAAATCATTTGAAAAATGATCTTGTGATATTGCAATATGTATTTTCAGATGTAAAAGAAGAATGGAAAAAGTTCTGGGACTGCCACCGAGATGCCCTGAAACGTAAAGTTGTACGTTCAGGGCAAGAGGGACTATTAAATAAAATGGAAATTAGAAGAACAGATGGCCTTCCTTTTGCCCTCAATGACCAATAGAGAGAGGCATAGCAACCTGCAAGAGGAGCAAAAAACGTACCAGCTGCAAGTGCAAGACATGGGAGAAGAAAGTCTTGCTCTTCCAGTGCTGGCACTGAAGAAATCAAGGATGTTTCATGCACTCCAAAATCGGTGAAAAAAGTGGACCCGATTTTGGAGTACTTCGAAAAAAGCAGGAAAGAAAGGAAAGTTAGACGCCGAAGTAGGTTGGCAGAGGAAGGGAAAGATGATTTGGATTATTTTTTCCTGTCAATGCTACAATCGACAAAGAAATTGCCTAAAACATACCAGAAGCAAATTAAAAGTATACTATTTTCAGCAGTGCAAGAAGCAGAGGCTCAGATGGAGTTAGAAGAAAGTGCCTCTGACAATTTCCTGTATTTTACTAATGTAATTGAATGAATAAATAAAAGCTTCTGAGGAAATGTTGAATTATTTTTACATTAATGTCTCATCAAAAACTTTATTCCATGATCCTGTAATTTTGTGAGCCAAGCAATAATTTGAGTGTGATAAAATCACACATGGTAAGTATATTTTTAATATTCAAATGAGTGTAAATGTTGCTTACAGCTTTGAATATTTACAAGAAAACCTTTTATATTTTTTTGTTTTGGTGGACCGAAATATACAGATAAAATAGATATACAATATAAAAAGTTGTAGTTCCACAATATAAAATTCAAGCTTAAAGATAACACCTTTTGACTTTAACTTAAAGTTGTACAAAATTTGTAATCAATAACTATTGAACCGTTTTTAAGTTTTTAATTACTAACAATAAAAGTCAATCGTAACCAATCGTAACCAATTTCCGAATTTATAAACAATTTGTGCGCCAGGAAAAGTTACACTTGAATTCCTGATTATCGATTACTGTCTTCAGATATATTACAAATACATGCGAATCCCGCTAGCTCGGTCGTCGGGTTCTTATGAAATAATTGTCGCTACTTACTCCGCAACCGATTACTCAATCTGCCATCCATACGGAGTGGCGAGGAATCTAAAAATAATTCTAAAATGTTTACTTTAGGATTGCACGTTATGGCAAATGAAAATCAGCTTTCTTTCAAACTATGAATTACAATTTATTATGTATGCAAAAAGTTGTTAATTATTATCAATTATTACAAGTTATTGTTAGGTCATGACCATTTTCTCGTTATTGCAATAACAGCGTTATAGAACCTTTTATCCTTTCTTGCCTCTTCGCGCGCACGTTGCTCGATGTTGCCACGTAGAATAATCCAATCTTCCTTCTTGTCGAAGTCCACGATGATCAGCTACCAAGTCGAAACTTCCTCCAACCACTTCACAAACACTGCCTATAATCTTTATCTTGCGCCTCAGGTGGGTACTTATCTCAAACTGATTATTTTTTCCAAGTCGGAATAATATCCTTCTAATATTATTTTCTATCACCTAACCTGGCAATTCACAACTCGCTGATAAAATTTCTAAGTCGAGTCTCGTAACTTCAACGCAAAAATATTCTAAGTTCACTTTCCAGTTCACTCATGAAAATATTATAAGTCCGAGTTTGCAATGGTACAACACGAGAATTTTACTAGTTCCAGTTGTACACCTAATGCGGAAATATTCTAAGTTCAAGTTCAATGTTCACTCTCACGAAATATTACAAGTCCTGATTTGATAATTAAGTTCAGGAAAAACCGCACAGGCGATCCGCTCACCACCACGACACGAATAGGAATGCCTTAATTCCCAATCTGATCCACCCTTCAAAGCTCGCTGTGTTTTCTCTCGTTTTTTTCGCGTTGCTATGGTGTATCCTCTGCGTATTTGCACCACAGAAACTCACGTCTCTTGCAATATTTTGACCTTTATTTGCCTAAACAAAAATGTCCGTCATTTTTGGTATGTTACAACTTCCCTCCTCCTAAGCGCCGTCTTATTTGTTTTAACTTAAATAAATGACAAGACCTCTTACAGCTCTTTCCACTTCACTTTCCATTTATCTTTGTACCATTGTTGCACTGGTACTCATTACACTATACACTCATTCACATCACTCTCTTTTATCTTCCAGCCTTATGACTATTTACAAAGACATTATCCAAATCCATTTCATTGAGTCATCGATTTTGTTACATAATTATTCTCCCCCTTATTTCTTTCTTATTTCGTTCTCCATTTATCTATCTGAATGTTCTTTCTATATACACTTAAATATATATTACTATAGACACAATAAAATAAAATAAAAACATTACACTTTACTATTTACAATACATATTCAATTCCATCCATTTATACTCTATTTTTGAACTAATTAATCGCACGTGCCATCCCGCTTGTAGGGTTTAATGTTCCGGTAATTATACGTGCCCATCTGTTTTCCTCTTTCGTCTTTTAGGATTACCGCATTTTTACTAAGAACCTTATTAATTTTATAAGGCCCTTTGTATAAATGAAAGAATTTGTAAAACAATTTCTTATCCACCGACGATACTTGTACCCTAATTAACACCTCGTCCTTCATCTTGTATATCCCCTTAAAATACTGCTTTTGTTTCTTCTTCCTCTTCCTAGATCCCCCTGTCTTTCGTATCATCTCTTCCAATTTCGGCGGTTTTACGCGATGAGTAATGGTTTTACTGTTAAGCTTTCTTGCGTGTATACAAAACCTAATGGTATTATTCTATTTACGAACTATCACTATCGGACTTACATATGGAGTCATAAATTTTTTATAATTCCGTCCTCGAGCATCGTGCTTATTTGTTTTCTAACTTCTATATTATATACTTGGGGAATCGGGCATTGTCTTGAATTAAATGGTTCGTCATCTGTTAATTCAATTTCAAACTGGTATCCTTTTACTGGATCCTTAGAACTTCCGAAGACATCCTGATACTCGCTAATAAATTCTTCAATTGCACGGCTACTATCTACACCGTTTTCGTCGACTGCGCCCTCTGCTGCTGCGTGGAATTGGTTCTCGGTTTCTTCGACTTGTTCCGCAATATTGCAAATGCATATAACTTCGTCCTTCAGTTCTGTGATTCCTAAACAATGTTGTTGCCTTTTGTCACTTCGTAACATTATTCTCCTGTTACTTATATCGACCTTGGCGTCACACATCTTTAGGCCATCCATACCCAGGAGAATTGGACGAATCAAGCCTTTTACAATTATTGCCGGAAACTGTATTGTCACCCCTTGGACCTCTAATTCCACCAAATTTTTGTCGACTCTTTGTTTCGATGCTCCTGCCATTAGCTACACGGATATCCAGCTTTCTAGTGGGTTCAATCTCATCACCGTTTTTCCTTACTCGGTCATATAGTTCTTGTGATACCGCTCAGATTTTCGCCCCAGTATCTATTAACATGTCCGCTGCTACGTTCTTAAACATCCCCTTTAAAACTAAACGAGTGCTCGGCTCCATCCGTGTATTCGTACCTTCTCTTATTAAATCTTCCGTCGATATTTCAATACTTTATATCGCTGTAATTGTTCCGCCAGCGCTTCTATTCGAAATATCCCGCCCATTTATTTCGAACTCCTTCAGTTTTCCTGTTCAATTACATTTTTACATGCTCGTGCCTCTTATCTTCCTTAAATTTCCGTGGATAGTTATTTCCTATTTTCTTATTCTCTGGTTTCGTGCTATTGCTCCTATCCTCCTTTCCCTCTGGTCAATAACGTCTTTGATTCCCATTATTTTCAGGACATTTCCCTATTCCATTAGTATTCGATTTCATGGTACTACCTCCGTTGTTATTTGATCGCTCATACTGTAATAATCCAGAATCCCCCAAAAACAGTTTTGATTCAAAGCGTAAACATATGCAGGAAATAACAAGAGTGGGAGGGGAGAAGACAAGAGAGGGCGGCATCGCGCATGAACAATTTTTATAAATTAAAAGAATGCACGATGAAAAACCAAAATAGTATTAATCGGTAGTACACAATTTTAGGAACTAGTTAAAAGTTGTTTCAAGTAAATCGCGTTAGGGGTTCGGAACATACAAGCAAATTTAGAATTCCACTTTTGGCAAAGAAATTGGAAATCAAAAGCCATTGTAACTATGGGAAGTTTAATGTGAAAGAGCATATATATATTTTTCAAATATTAAGAAAACGCGTGAAGCTATCGCGACGAAACTTTTAGCATTGATAGAGGAAATTTCGCAGAAAATTAAGGTATTGCTCGCAGCTTTGAGAAATATCGAGGAGCCGCAGTAGAAATTAAAAACCAATTTATGTAATTAGAATTAATATAAGAGTAATGACGCATTGCGATGACGTCACAGTTACGTCACGACGCAATAAGACCAAAATTAAGCTAATTTAGCGTTATTAGACATCGGGAAGCAATAAAATAAATACCACAGAGATTAAAAAGAATAAGAGGAATTAATAATGATGTGAAATGACGTTGAAAGACAGAATTCAATGAAAAGGTTATGATATTATTTGTGAAGACATGCAAGCGATCGGTGAAAGTTCGTTGCAAAATAGATGAAGGATCTTGACAACAATGAGAATGAGATGGTGTGAAAATACGCTGATGGCCAGACGTGTTATGTAACGCTCCGCGTAAGACATTGTTCAGTATAAAAATACGCGAGGAACAGTTAATGTTTTTTATTTGATATTGTTATCGGACAAAAACATTCGTAGTGAGAATGCGTGTTAGAACAATAACAGTTATGCGTATAATATTATGTTTCGCGTAATCGAGGGGTTTCAACGAAACATAAGTACGCCATGGACAGACAATAGTTTATTAACATCATAACGAAAGTGAGATGTTATAATGGCGGAATAGGCGCACGACGAAGATACTATTGTGTCGGTGGAATTTCGGCAGTGCAACGTGGTAAGAGGAGCAGTCGCAGCATACTTTGGAAAATACTGCGTGGTATGTACTGATGCTGGATTGCTTCCTTGCGTGACTGACGTGCTCGGACTGTGCTCCAATATTTTGCTAATTTTGACTACTTTCTTACATCTTTCAGGTACCTTTTGTTTTTAAATTGTTTTCTTTACTTGTTTACTTGTTACAGGAACGCTGAAAGAGATTTATATTGTCCGAAGCAGTGGAAAAGAAGTAAATAGTTATTTGTTTAAAAGACAGCGTAACGGACAAACGTGCATTTTAACGAGTTCAAAGACTTTTAATACATATTTGCTGTACAAATAAATTTAGTTTTGCGTAAAGGGTTAAACAACTAGTGAAAGTGTTGTGATAATTGTGAAAAACATCAAAATTCAAAGTTTCGCATATATTAGTAACGGAAAATTTTGAACCTTGTGATTTCAAAAGAATATCAAAGTGGTGAATTTTTGTGGCCTTTAAAGAGGTAAAGTATAGTAACCTAATTGTATTTATTAGTTTGCAGCTTAGATCTATTAACGGAAACACACTCAACTCTACTCACAATTAACCAATAACATTTAAATACTAATTAGAATCACATTTCTTTTATTTTTTAAATAAATACGTAACTTAAATTAAATAATCTAATACACGTAAATTAAAAAGATAATTTAGGAAACATTTTTGACGCATAATCTGATTTCTCATCTAATTATTTATTCTCATATTTGCCACGCATTTGATACGCATTCGTGACATGGCTACTATTCGCTATACACTTTCTACTCTGTACACTCTCAAAGCCGACCTTCTGAAAGCCTTCACACACGTAAACAAAAATTTAGATGAACATATCCGAAGGCTCGAAGAGGTCGTTCAAAACTCAGACGGTTGGACAACAATAGGCAACACCGCAGAAACTTCCAACCGTCCATCCGCGAAAGCAAAAACACAATCATCACAACCAATCATGACTCAAAACAGATTTGCTGTGTTAGATTATGACAATGATTTTCCATGCCTTCCCAATCCTCACTACCCCCTCCCATCATCGACACGTCCACCCACAAACCGACGCAAACAGGCTAGCAAGCGCAAAGAAACAAAGACACGTAGAGTTGCGCAACCTGGCCCACAAGTGAACAAGGACATTCCTACTGAGCCCACGAAAAAGGTACTAATTTTAGCAGATAGCCATGGGCGACAAATCTCCTCCCTGCTCAGTGGGAAACTCCCATCCAATTTCTCTGTCATGTGTGTGTTTAAACCTAACGGGAGGTTTGCCGACGTGATCAGTGAATTGGACACCCACACAAAAACTCTCACCAAACGGGATACAGTCATCATCATAGGAGGGCAGAATGACATCAATTTGGGTGGTCACTTTACACCTGAGCAACATGTTGACAAACTACAACGTGCCGCCCAAAACACGAACATTGTAATCTCGACTCTGCCCTTCTGGTACAACAAACCAACACTGTGCAAAGAAATTAGACACGCAAACAACAAATTAAAACTGCATCTGAGAGGCACACATGTTAAATTATTTGAGCTTAACTTTCTCTCAGAAAAACACTTCACCCGGCATGGTCTTCACTTGAACCTTGTTGGAAAACATGCACTCGGTAGCGAACTTGCAAAACTCATCCTTACACCTCAGCAGTATCCTATCCACGACTCATCCCCACCTACATCTCCTAGTTCTCTTTCATCCTCCGGAACCCCTTTGGACCCAATTACCTTATCCCCTGAACCAAATCCTTGTACTACCTCTCCCATTATTCATTCCCCTACATCTGTAACCCCTCCTTCCTCACCTCCTAACACTGCTGGGACACGATACTTCCTTCGACCACGCACTCGAGGTAAAAATGAGATAAATAAATAGCAATTGCAGTCAGATGCAGCAGAAAAGCATCCGTGTAGGTACATTCAAAAGATTCAAATAATGCATCATAATGTGCAATCTCTTTCAAATAAAATTGAATTTATCGAGGCAGCATTAGAGTGTGATCTCAGTCAAATAGATGTTCTTTGCTTTACAGAACATTGGTTATCTCATAATGATCTAAACACACTCCAAATTCCTAGTTTTTACCTTGCAGGATCTTATTGTAGAGCAAGGGAATCAAATAAAGGCCCTGCTTACGGAGGTTCGTGTATTTATGTAAGAAATAATATTGATTCTACCTTCTTGTCAGAATTCAATTTATATGCAGTTGAAAAAGTTTTTGAAATAACAGTTGTACATCTTACTACGCTCAAAATTATTTTACTTTGCATCTACAGACCTCCAACAAAGCAAGCTTTAGATTATTTCAATTTCGTAGAAAATCTAGAGATAACTCTGAACAAAATTAGTAATCTCTCTTTTAAATCCATTGTTGTATGTGGAGATTTCAATATTGATTTTCTGAGCGAATCCCACGAAAAAGAGCAGTTTCTCAATTTAATTCATTCTTTTAATTTAGATATTACAGTGAACGTACCTACACGGAATACTCTTAAATCACAAACAGCAATAGATCAAATTATAATTAACAAAACCACAACTAGATATGAAATAATAACGAATAATCTAGGTTACAGTGACCACGATGCACAAATTCTTACAATTACTAATAACATGAATACTGACACAATAAATAAAACACGCATGTGCAGAGCATTTACTACAGTTAACATAAAGTTATTTACGGACTACTTGCTGAAAGAATCATGGGAGGCAGTTTATAACGCTATTGACACAAATGAAAAATATAATTTATTTTTCTCAAAGCTTTCATTTCTCTTTAACGCATGCTTTCCTATTAAAAAGAGAAAATTAAACATTTCACGAAAAAGTAATACTTGGATCACAAAAGGAATTAGAACATCGTGTAAAAATAAACGTACTCTCTACTTTATTTCTAAACGTCATGACGTATCTCAAGATTTCCTTATCTACTTTAAAAAATACAAAACATTGTTACGAAAAGTCATAAGGCAGGCTAAAATCATGAAAAACGATCAGGATATTTTGAACTCAAATAATAAAACAAAAGCAATGTGGAATATAATAAAAATACTACCAAATCAACTAGAAAACCCGTAGAGAATGTTGTTTTAAAATATAACGATATAAATGTGAACGATCCGGCAACAGTGGCTAATCTCTTTAACCAATACTTTTCGAGAATTGCTGCCGATCTCACTAAGGGTCTTCAGCCACTAAATTCAAAAACAGACAGTTCACCCAAAATTTTAGACACAATGTTCGTTTCCGAAACTTCTTCCTATGAAATTCTCAAAATAATCGGTAAACTAAAAAATAAATATTCGTCCGGTTTAGATGAATTCCCGGATTCTTTGTTAAAGACCTGTGCGTATGCCATTATACACCCATTAACTCACATATTTAATGCATCTTTATGCACTGGAACGTTTCCAGATATTTTCAAAACAGCTAAAATTAAGCCGCTTTTCAAAAAGGCAACAAAAATGAAATTCAAAATTATCGGCCCATTTCTCTTCTATCAGTTTTTTCAAAAATATTAGAGAGACTTTTTTACGTACGAATGGAAACCTTTCTCACTAAACACGACGCGCTTTCAGATTGCCAACATGGATTTAGAAAATCAAAATCAACGGAAACAGCTATATTTTCTTTTCTTAAAGATGTCGCCTCATCATTGGATCAAAACGAGGCACCTATTGGATTATTTTTAGATCTCTCAAAAGCTTTTGACGTCATTGATCATGACATTTTACTTTCCAAATTACCTTCATATGGAATTCGTGGTATTGCTCTAGATTGGTTATGTTCGTACCTTAAACAACGATCTCAGAGAGTTGAAATACCTTACTGGAATGATGGAACATTACGTACGCACCTTTCCGACTCTTTGCCCATTGCATGTGGAGTTCCTCAAGGATCGATTTTAGGCCCTATTCTGTTCCTACTTTACGTAAACGATATGCCCTCGACGATTCGAAACGGAAGAACAGTTCTCTTTGCGGATGATACGAACATCCTTTGCAATAAAGAAACCGTAAATAGTACAATATCAGATGTTTCAAATTGGTTCCGAAATAACAAATTAATAGTAAACGAAAAGAAAACGGTTTTAATGCAGTTTTCCATATCAAATAAACAATTCTGTGCTCCATTGAAAATGAACAGTGTACCATTGACTGATGTTAAGGCAACAAAATTTTTAGGTCTCTCAATTCAGTCAAACCTTAAATGGAACGTCCATTTAAATGAATTGAACACAAAATTAAGTTCATTATGCTACGCGTTCAGAATTCTTGCAAATTCAGTCAGCCTTCATACTGCTCGTTGTGTATACTTCGCGAATGTTCATTCCCGCCTGAGATATGGCATAATATTCTGGGGAAATACATCTTATAGCTCCCAGACTTTTAGATTACAAAAACGAATTGTACGAATAATAACCAAATCCCACCCACGTGATTCATGTAAGCCTCTCTTCATTAATCTAGGAATTCTACCATTACCGTGTCTTTTTATTTACGAATCAGTGGTTTTTGTAAAAAATGACTTGCTCAAGGGCGGGAATATTTTTTCAGAAAATGCCGAAGTCTATTACTATAACACTCGACGTAGAAATCATATTCATCAGGTGACAGTATCAACAGCTCATTACAAAAAATTCACATACAATACATGTACATTATTTTACAACACTTTGCCAGATGACATTAAACGATTAAATTCAATAGAAAAGTTTAAATCACAAGTGAAATCGTTTCTGCTGCATAACTGTTTCTATACAATTAGAGACTATACTGAGCATCACAAGAAAAGTAACATTATTTTAACAATGATACATAATGCATTATTTACCATTTGGACTGTATAAATGAGTATAAACAACCTGTAACAACTATTGTACTACAGCTTCCGGGTCAATGACCCCCATCTCGATCAGGTTTTTCGTCCAGTTTCCCTGATCCATTGAGCAAATGCTGAGATGGCCCCTTGTTTTGCTTCTGGACATAAATGTAACTTATTTTCTGTGCACGTCTTCTAGAATTCAGTGGGAAATACAATTATTCAAATTATCGTTTCCATGTTGTCGCGGCAGGAAGTAATAAGAGCCAAAATTTATTGCTTATTTATCTTTGAAAATAGATTTTATTACATGGGAGTTTTTTGTTGTTTTTTTCTCCCTTTCAAAATTCAAAATTTATTGCTTATTTACCCTTGAAAATAGATTTTTATACATGGGAGTTTTTTGTTCTCCCTTTCAAAATTCAAAATTTATTGCTTGTTTATCCTTGAAAATAGATTTTATTACATGGGAGTTTTTTTTTTCTTTTTTTTTCTCCCTTTCAAAAAATTCAAAATTTAAGTAGTATATGACTTAGTGTAGGGATCACAGAATTTTGAAAATGTGCACACAATTCACTTTTCCCCATAGCACGTCATACGCAGTTTTTAACTGTTTTTTTGACGTAAAATAAATAAATAAAATAAATAAATAAAAGTATGCGGTATTGGTCCAGGCAACAATGGTATATCGCGAGTTGCAGTATCCAGCCGGCAAAAAAAGGGAAGTGGACGATAACTTTATTTATCTATTTCACGTGTTTTTGAAAGAAAAGAAAGTCAACTACGCCTTTGTTGAAGACCAAGTTCTGTCGTAAAATAAGTAATTTTAAAATTGAGCCGACAGAATGCGCATTCAGTGTGAATGAGTTTGTATATATACATATTTGTCAGTGTGAATGAATAGTATTTTTGTTTTGTTGTTAGGGTGATTTATGGTATGTTATCGTATTGTTTATGTGTTTTGTTTTGGGGGGTAATTTCATGTGTGTCGTCAGTGGGCAACAACCCAATTCATGTATAAAGTAGTCGAAAACAACAATTCAAAATTTGATTCAGGAAAGAATAAATAATGACGGACGTCATTAGGTTCGTCAGCGAATTGACAGAATGTATTCTGATTTTTTTGAGTTGTTAGATGCAGACCTATGCCCACGTGCCCACATAGTTTTAGGTCCTGTATAGGGCAGCCACAGCCTCACGCCCATATAAAAAAAGTTTAAGTAAATAAAAATAGGAGGTTCTTTGAAAGCAGCTAGCGGACGGGCATACTTAATGGTGAAAGCTGGGCACAAAAAAATGATGCGATAGTAACTTGGTGAAAGTAAGTAGTAAAAAGTGGTAGCATTTCCGGGCAATCATAGGAGAGAGGTTAGAGAGGGAACGTTACATATGGGAACGTTACAATACTCTCCACTTAATGTTTGATCAAAACGACTTAATCTTTCGACTAGATCTTCGGAGTTTCCCGGCATCGAATTCCACAATAAATTTTGAATACCGGTCGGTAACTGACGAATGATTATTCTTATTATTTCGCCCATGTCCGCCCTCTCTTCACAAGCTTTAAACGCCGCTATTTTCCGCGTCGCAAAATCGCACATGGATTCCGTATCGCTCTTTCGATACCTTTCCCCGATTAACCGATATTTCTGTTCGAACTTACGGCTCTCATTCCAATATCTCTTTAGAAATTTTTATTTCCATTCTCTATAATTTGTCGGTTCCGGAACTAGTGATGTTAGCCAATGATGGGCATTCGCCTACATTGCCTGTTCAACAACATGCAGTTTTAACCTTTCGGGAATGTTATTTATAACAAAATAGCTTTCCAATTTTGCAATGAAAGACCATGGCTGCTCTTTAATGTCCCCATGAAATTTTAAAGGACTGGGTACAGCTAGGGACGCTGCCGAAGATGCCATATTTCCCTGAGTACGCGTCATCATCATTTCTCGTCTATTTTACTTTTTAAATCTAACATCTCCTTCTTTGTCCAACATTCTTCTAATAATTTAATTTTTTTAACCCCTCTTGAATCTGTTGTTCAATTTTACCATCTGTATTTTCAATTTTTACTTCAATATTTCCTGTTCTATTATCTTGTTGCTACGACATTTTAGTCAAATGGACTATACATAATTCAGCGCTTGTCAATTTTTCGCATTGTTGTTTCCCTATGCTATCCAGTTCTGAAGCATTCTCTTTTAAATTTATGACTTCTGAATGAATTTTATTTATAGAATCATCTTGTTCCTGCTGTTTTCGTGTCGTTTGATTCTTCAAGGATTCTATTTTTAAATAAATGTTATTAAATTCCGCCGATGTGTCTGTCCATAACTGCGCTATTCCTCCTCTAATTTCCCCTTGATTTTTTTTCAATTCCTGTGATAATTTCTCATGACTTTCATTTAACCGCTTATTCATTTCCGATCTTACATAGGGATGATGATAGGTCAAGGAAGAGGAAGGAAAGATCGCGCGCGGTCCGTGGTCCGTTTGTTAGAGTACTGCTCCGGCATTCACCTGGTGTTGATCGGAGAAACTACGGAAAACTACCGATCACAGCCACTAGAATTCTCCTCCAGACAGCGACTGTATTCGACCTAGCTGACAAGCTAGTGTCGAAAGTCCTGACACCGTGAGGAGTGTAACCCTAGGACCTCCCGGTCAGAGGCGCTCCAGTGACATCAGTTGATGCACTGAGCTACCGCTCCCGGTCCGCTCATCTTCGTAATTCGCAATTCACACGTCTAAACGTTTTCGTTTCATTCTCAACTATTTCACGTTTTGTAAAAGGTATGTAGATTTCCCACATTATTTGCAATAATATATAAACAACCCACTAAAGGTCATAGCTTTCAATAAATAAGTTGTCATTTACTTGCATTGCCAGAACGTGTACTAGCACGGAATCATTCTCCTCTACGCTAATAGCACAGGAACTCGAAATTCGTTGGCATTTTTCATAACCGCTGAAAGGGTACATGGAACCAAATGTTTCATACATTTCATTTTATTATAAAGTACCACCTTATCATCATCGTTAAGGTCATGATAATATTTACTTCGAACCATTTGCAAAAAGAAAAGGTAGCTACTTGACGTGTGTTGATAAAGTAGTGCTTTTTTAAATCCAATTTGTTGACGAAATTCGCTGCTAGAACCTAAAAAAACGAAATAATACAAATATCATTGGAAATAACATATGTGATAAGACACACGCACCTTGGTAACCACTAATACATCCAAAAACTTAGTAATTCCCAAGGAATCACGCGCCCAGCAGAGGTTGCCTCCCAACACTTTCCCGCCAAACGTTGTGACGTCATTCTGGACATCTCTATACTAAACGTCACGTGTGCTCAACTCTATTGGAGAGTCTGTTTGAGAGTTTGTGCACGCCATTGCGTACAGCTCTATCGATCTTCTGCGCAGGCGCAGATGCACAAAATGATGCAAAACTTGAACTGCGTATGCGCAGAAGATCGCTAGTGCTTAAACGTTCGAGGGTGCACAAACTCGCTATTGTATCTTGGCTTGTGCTATCTGGTATTGAAATGAAACTTTGAAATTGGCTCACTAGCACCCCTATAGCCAGCTGACCATTATACCGTCAAAGCCGGTGCTGCAATATCGATGTATGTGAAATCATTTTCAAACCAAAGAATGCCTAAGTGGCGCCCTCTCCGGCGTCTGGTGCCCTCCCAACTATTACGAGCTAACGTACGAGCAATTTCAATAGCTTTGGCTGGTAAACTGGGGCTTGAAATGGACACATTCTTTGTTCGCGTTGCGACGAACTATTCCTATATGAGTTCGTTAACTCTTTCTTTCCCATTTATAGCAGCCCTTCGTTTGGAGAGTGAAGAGTGTCCATCTGTCCATAATAGATTCTTTCTCTTGAAAAATCATATACACAAATCATATGTCTTTTATTCCAATTTTTCACAAATTGTGTTGACTGTCATTCTTCCTTTGCACTAACACTGCCACACGTTCTTGTAATGTCAAGATTTTCCTCTTCCCCGAACTCATAATTCACTGATCACTAGACCAAAGACACGGTGCGTAATTAACGAAAGAGTCGTAAAAGTTCAACCGCTTCGAATATTAAAAGGCAACTGACGCTTTTCACACGTTTCTTGGGCTGGGAGAGAAAGGACAGCTCCGTTAATATCACGTAGAATTACATGCATTTTACGTAGTAAACACGTGGGACCGACATATTTTTACAATTCTATGTGATGAATTAAAACACAGATATTATTTTAACAAAAACGTTTATTTTGTTTCTTAACACGATCACTGAAAACACTTGATTTATGTACAAATTGTCTTCACTTGATTATTTATTTACACTACACTTCTCTTGATCATTTTTTTACACTACACTTCTCTTGATCATTTATTTACACTACACTTCTCTTGATCATTTATTTACACTACACTCCTCTTAAGTATTTATTTACACTGTTCACTTCTTTTACACTATCGCATAGGCCTAAGCACTGACCACTGTTCCATGCGCTGACCACAGTCCACAGCACTGACCACAGTTCACGGCGCTGGTCACAGTTCACGTCACTGAGCACAACCACTGCTCTGCTATTCACCGCGATGCACACACTTCACAGCTCAGCTTCCACTTCAGACTTTAGACCCGCGGTCGCCGGCCGCCGCGTATTTATACTCGGCGGGCGCCGTCGAGAATTTTCTTGACTTTGCGATAAGCGCCGCGAACATTGGGACCATCTATTTCAAGGGCCGCCGGCAGATGTCACAATCCGCGCATACATGTAGTTGGTGGTGCCACCGGTAGATAACGCAATATTCGTTTCAATATTTTTCCGTTGAAGGCAGTTTTCTTTTATTATCACGTTCCGTTTTCAACAGGCAAACTACCCTAAGTATACTTGCTCAGGATAAGTCTCACAAGAAGGCGCTACGGGTTTCTGGAGACTTGCCTACGCAGTAATCAATTTATGGCAGTAGAAGAAGATATTGTTGCAATATCTTGAATATTGAATATCTTTAAAACAAAAATGTGTATTCCTAACATATTATAAAATATTTTTCCATTATCTGGGGGTTGTGCAACCGTGCAACCTAAGCACGAGCCGTCACTGATAGAAGAGTGAAAACTAAGTGCGTGTTATTCACACGGTTTTACGCCATATAAACGTCTTATTAAGGCCTATTTTTGTACCACTACATAACCAAAATTGACCGTTCTGGAGCGGAGGGAATGGGCGTAGCCGAAGAACGGAAGAAGGGCGGAGCGTGATGAGTGGCAGGAGAGAGCGGAAAGGGCAAAAGAAGCTGCATGTGAAACCCTTCAGTGCCGCTTCTCATCTTCATCCTCCAGAGTACACAGTCGTTTATATTTTCCGCAAGATATGTTTCCAATGCACTGTTTTACTTTATCCTGTACTCATGTACAATAGTTTTTCGTTAATAAATGATTATCATCATGATTATTATTATTATTATTATTATTATTATTATTATTATTATTATTATTATTATTATTATTATTATGTTGAGTCGGAATCATATTTCCTCTTAACGCAGTGATAGGAAGTATTAATGCAAACATATAATTAATTTAGTCTTTAATATATTCATACCTTAGATGTTTCATAGTCAATGCAGTAAGACAGAATATTCGCCAAAGCACAAGAATCCAAAGACTTTTGACCTGAAAAAGAAAGTATTCGTTATCGTTACACAAATTATATAAATGCTCTTTTATCCCTCTTCAAATATTTCGTACTAGCAAAATACCCGGTGTTGCTCGGACTTTTTTTCATATCCAATTCTTGTGAAAGAGGAAAGAGATCAATTTTATATTATTCACGATGTGTAAGATTATTATTTTTAATGTAAATTGTTCAAATTTTAATAACACATTATACTTTTCTTTCATTTTATTTTGCAGCACATTCCTTTTATATTTTGATTTGATTTCTTCAGGGTGTTCAAGTGTTTTCTTAAAACTCTTCACTTAAATGTCCATAGTTGTAATATTTGAAAATAACAAGTGGTGCTACAAAATGACACTGAATTTCTCGGCCTGGTTCGTTCCCTAATCCCTTTGGTGTGGGCGAACTTTTCGATTTCGCCCCAATCTCTCCGCACCTGATACCCATTGACGCCTTAAAGAGTTTTTTTGTTTTGTTTTAGATTTTATCTTACACATTTTCATAACATTTTGGTTCCCTAGTACTTCGTTTGAAATGTGATGCTAAAAATATTATAAAAGATTAAAACGTAGTTTTATGTGTAAATCATTATTAACAAATTTGGCATCGTTTCCGATTGAATTTGTTTTTAATATTGTCCATATTTTAATAAAAATTGCGCGAAATACATTTTCGGAGATGGTCACCACATTAATTAAAGAAGTAATTGAGGAGAATAAATGTCATTTGAAGAAAAAATCTCCATCTTCAATAATCTATTTGTATAGGCGTTTCAAAAAAGTTAGTTTTGCATTTTCGTATAATCCAGTTTGAGGGAGAGATACACAGAAAAAATATAAAAATATTTCCCAATCGTACTGTAGAGATAATTTCAATTAAAGCGTATTTCACTTTATTCTTACAAGAAGTTTAAATACAAATTTTGGAGCGATATTTGATAGAATTTTGAAAATGTCCAGGAACTTCATGCACCTCATAAAATTTAAGGAATCTTTTTCAAAAATACAGGAGTTCAAGTCGGGCCAGACATATCGGGGAATATTCATTTTAAAAAATTCTACGAATAGTACATGCGCTGGTGTTGTTCTCAATCGGTCGGACTGACGAACGTTAAAAAACTTCTTCGTTATTTACAAACCCAAAAATGTTAATTCTAATTATATTACGTCCTAGAAAAAACAATTTCCACGTGTGGGAACAAGAAAAATCTATTTTACGGTATTAGAGGACCACAAAACGCCAACTTTTTCTACCGTAAAAACTGCACTTCTTGCCGCAGCATGTCTTTTTCTTTTTATTTTTTTTTAAAATTTGTTGCGTCTTACAAATTGACGCAACGTGTCTCCAAGCCCCATAAGGGGCGTTGAGCGCTTTGCGCTGGGAAGTAATCCTCCATGAACTTGCGCGGGAGTAATCCTCCATGAACTTGCGCGGGAGTAATCCTCCATGAACTTGCGCTGGGGAGTAATCCTCCATGAACTTTCGCTGGGGAGTAATCCTCCATGAACTTGCGCGGGAGTAATCCTCCATTACCTTTAAGTCATGTCACGGTCAGTTGTCAAGAGGACCGCCAGGTAGCATCTCCGCGTACGCGCCTCCTACTACGCGCTCCTGCGTCACTACTCAGCGACCAGAATTGGGAAGGAATAAGGATAGGGGTAGGGTTTAGGACACTTCACAGGGGTTTGTCTAGCCCTTGTTAAGCGGCCAAACTCGTTTTGTTGGAACAAATTTCACATGAGGTTCAACGGGAATCGAATCCGGATCTCTGTGGTGAAAGGCTAGCGACTTCGCTATGTGCCACGAGCGCGACTATACATTTACTTTCTCGCTATGGAGTATGGAGAAAGTTATGTAATGCTGCGCGAAAAAAACGGCGAATTTTCGGCAGAAAACTCTTATTACAGGGTCCTGGGATCGAAAAAGTGGATAAATCCAGTTGCTAAATTTAGAAAAGAAATGTCCTGGAAAGAAATATACCGGAAACACGTGGTGTTGCCAGTATCCATGTTTTGTGTAAATGATGGCAAATCGTCTGTCCGTCTCTTCGTCCGTGTGTTGACAACCAGAGCGGCATTTTTCCTACAACTAAAATATTAAAGATGGGGATTTTTACTCTTAATGAAATCTATCGTAAAGATAGATTTTGATATAAGGTCGTGTACAATTTGTCGAAAATTTGAGTACTTTTCACGTAATTTTACTTGAAAGTACAAAACGAGAAATTATGTGTTGTTTTAGCAACGCCAGTAAATAATACATTTTTGGAAGCCTTCGGGTAGGTAGCACAGTCGGAGAGGGGGCTAGTAGTAGGTATGTACCATATACGCAGTATGGGGGTAGAGGGCCCGTGCCTCATCTCAACATTTTGATATGGCCCCCTTAACCTTTCGTAATAAAATACTTTGTCACGCAAAGTACCCCAAAATTTAAAGAACTTTTTTTATGTATAATTGCAGAGCTTCGAGTGAGGTCAGATCGACAGGGGTTTATTTAGTTTAGAAAAAATCCTAGTAATAGTTTAAGCGCTAGTGCACACACGACAGACTGACAGAGGCACAATCGGAAGATTTAAAAAAAAATCTTTTTGGGTATCAAGGACCCACAATTTCTGAAAACGGCATACGTAACGTGTTAGAGGGAATAATTTACTACATATTCGAATAGGATTTATCTACTTATTCTGTATCAGGGCCCCGTAATACGAGTTTTTGTTTCGAAAAATCGCCGTTTTTTGCTTCAGCATAACATAATTTTCTCGATACTATTATTTCTCTACTGTTACTAGTATTAATACTCCGTTTATATGGACATAAACGAGAAAGTAAAAACTGTTCCAAATTTTATCTTCAACCTTTTTGTATGTATAGGTTAAATACAAATAAAGCATTCTTTGAATAATTTATTGAGGAATATTATAAAGGAAATATTTCTCCTCATTTAGAACTCTGTGTACATTAGAATGTTCGTTATACCACTAGGAAGCCAAAAAGATCGTCGCATTATTGAGTTGCCTCTTACATAACTTACCGTAGGCTGTTTCGATCTTCTTCAGCTTACATAAGCAACTTTTCACGGCATGGTGCACAGCGTGTTTGAATTTGCTGTCACTGCTCACAGTAAGAAATGTTAGTTCGTGTAGCTTCTTGGAAATCACTTGACCATCAGATGAAAACTAACGACATAGAAACATTGTTATTATTATAAACCCCTCCACATTGTCATCGTATTTTATGGACCTCTACTCACCACTCCATGTTTCTCGTAAACACAACGAGCTTCGCACTGTAAATCAAACATAACAGAATGAGAGCGTTATCGAGTAGCCTTACATAAAATATACCAATATTCCATGATTTTTGTGCATATCGTTATAAGTTTATTTACAAATTGCGTAATCAAATACTCATTAAAGTTAAGTTAGTCATTGAGTTAGCTGAAGTGCAAATTGCTTTACGTACTTCAGCTAACTTATGGAGATAACTAGTGGTGCTACAGAATAGCACAAACTTTCTCGTACTACAACTTTTCTAATTTCTTTTGACTGGCGTGGATTTCCGGGTTTCCCCATTCTCTTGCCAGCTGCCATCTATCGCCGACCAAATTCCACTTTTTTTGAAATTTTCTCAATTTTTCGGTTTTCTTGTGATATTGTAACGTAGCATTTTAGTCATCGGACCGCACAAGGCGCGGGTCGGCGCGTGGGAGGGGGTAATCTAGGCGCCGCGCCGCACGGTGTGTAATTTTGGCCATCTAGGTGGACATATTCAATTTTCCAAAGTACTCAAATGAATTAAGTTGGGTATTTGTTTGATTTTGGAATGTCCGTAGTGTATGAATTGGGTATTGTTTTTCTTCTGCATCGCTTGAGGCGGCAGTAGAACAAGTTCAAACTTGCACGATCTCGGGCTGACACCGCGCGGCTCTATCAGTCGCATTTCAGTACATCTCGTGTTGGAGACCAGTGCTCATCGCCTTCTACTCACAGAGAGGTAGTTATTAAATAATTGTGTTTTTGGGTGTTTCTTCTTTTTATTAGTGCCTAAAGATAAGCAAAAAGTATTTGCGATTGCTCGTGGGGGTCTTTTGAAAAAGTAAGTAATTTTAGTTCTACTTTCGTGCCATTTTACAAATATATCTAGACTTTAAATACAGAGTTAACAGGAGTTGACGTTTGTGATTATGTAGGTATTAAACCTTATTCATTTGGCTATGTGAATCATGAAAGATCAGCTGCGCATACCTGCGCACTCACGAGTTTTTAATTTTTTTCGCAGTGGAGCGCTTGATTTCACGCAGGACGCTATTTCATGTATGGTGTGAAAGCTCCACGGAAGCAAGGTATGACGCCGTGCTATCGTATGTTTTACACGAATTAGGTGAGGAAACTATTACCGACACTTCAATCATGCCCATAAAAATTCAAATTAAAATTTTTGTCAGTTTATCATCAGAAAATGGAAAAAATGTGCGAGGCATAAACAGCGTTTTTTAGAAAATTTCTCGTGACTTCAGGAAGACATCAAATTTTCAATAAATTTATCGACAATTGATCCAAGTATATCACAATTAGATGATACTACTAGAGGCGTTGGACGTCCAGTTGAGCCATTTAGTTCGTGTGGCCCTAGAGCTAAAAGACGGAGAGTAAAACAGCTCTTATGTTTGTCCACAGAAGAATTGGGAACAGCTACCGGAATAAAATTAAGGAATGAAGGAAAAAGAGATTCTTCGAACAAAATGAAGGAACTTGTACTTGCTTCTCCTAATAGAGGCACAAAAATTAAGAAAGTTCGAAGATCGTTGCATCAGGAACCATCTTTACTCTCTCCAGAACAAGCACTCGCTCTAATGGTGAGTACGAATTTGTCTACTCGGCAATATTTACGAATACGAGAGCAAGCCGAAAAAACAAATTGTAAATTATATCCACCGTATTGCAGAGTTAAGGAAGCAAAAGTCATGTGCTATCCAGGATGAGTGAAAGTGACAGAAATATCGGCTGAGATACCTCTACAGATAGTTATTGACCATACAATTCGTCGTTTGTGCGAAATCCAAGATATCAGAGAGAAATTTCAACTACAATCTAATGCTATTTTTGAAATTATTATAAAATGGGGTTGCGATGGTTCAGAGCAAAACAAATACAGACCAAAGTTCAGTGAAGAAAATTACACAGACGAAAATTTGTTTAGTGTGTCTATGGTGCCAATACAAATGCAGACTGTTGGTGGCGAAAATGTACTTTGGAAAAATTCCACACCGTCTTCAACTGAGTATTGTCGCCCTATAGAATTTATTTTTGCAAAAGAAACGTCAAGTGTAATTGACACTGAAGTAAGCAAAGTAGAACAACAGATAGGGTTATTAACTCCCACTACTATACAATTTCTCCATTCAGAAATTTCCATTACACCGAGAATGATATTTTGCATGGTGGATGGCAAAGTCTGCAATGCGGTTTCATCGTGTTCTTCCACACGGACCTGCTACTTGTGCGGAGCGAAACCGACTGAAATGAACAATTTTGAAGTTCTACGCAGAAAAAAATGAAGAAAGAATATCTCTGCTTCGGAATATCTCCTCTTTATTCCTGGATAAGGCTATTTGAATGTCTCCTGCACATTTCGTATCGTCTGGAAATTCAAACAAGTCATGTAAGAGGAACTGAAAATAAAGAAAAAGTAGCTCAAAGAAAGAAAAAAGTCCAAGATAAATTTCGGCAGGAGTTAAGACTGTTGGTCGATATGCGTAAACCACAAAGTGGCAATACGGGGTGCAGGCCGCCGGGGGCGTGTCTGGGAACATCTGGAGTCAGCAAGTCAGAATGATGTGGGACGGCAGATCGTCTGTGGCTGGCGGCGGGCCTCATTTTGCGACTGACCCCACAACTCTGTAACGAGATAATGCGGTCCACGGGTCTTCAGCTTGGGAGGCCTGTCACGTGACTCCTCGCGATAGGGGCTGGTGGAGTAAACCGTTGGCATTCGAGTCCGGGGGCACTTTGATATATCGTGTAGGGATGATCGCAAGCATGGCGAGGGTGGCGAGTTGCCACGGGACTCCGTAGTCCCCAGATTAGCACGCTGAAGTACTTTGGGTCAGGCTGGGGCGGCTTGCCTCAGGAATGGGAGTGCTGTGTAGTGCAGCGGTAGTTTCCGGAGAAGTATGTAAATAAACATTATAATATACAGTCATTGTATATAAACATCTACAAAAAAAAACTCCGGGTCTGTGTTGTTTTTATCGGGAGCGGTAGCTCAGTGCATCAACTGATGTCACTGCAGCGCCTCTGACCGGGAGGTCCTAGGTTCGAGTCCTGACGGCAGCAGGATTTTCGACACTAGCTTTTCAGCTAGATCGAATTCAGTCGCAGTCTGGAGAAGAATTCTAGCGGTCGGGTGCTCTGATCGGTAGTTTTCCGTGGTTTCTCCGGTCAACACCAGGCGAATGCCGGGGCAGTAACCTACCAAACGGACCACGGACTGTGCGCGATCTTTCCTTCCTCTTTCTTGTCCTATCCTCTCCCCTTACACACACAATTACATTAACATGCACTACACTACCACATATTCTGGGAGACCGGTCGGGAGCTTAGAACTTGTCCCGGCAGGGGCGGTGCTCCGCTGGTCGGAGTGTCCTGGTTAGGGGGAACCCCACTAGCCAACGGTAGGTCGGTGCCGGATCTCGCTATCCAGCGGGGGAAGATCACCGCCATCTTCCGAGAACAATCATGCACTCCACCAACGGGACTAATGACCAAAGCAGTTGACGCGCCCGGAAACACGAAAAAAATCAATCAATCAAATGTGTTGTTTCTCACGACGACGTCACAACATCTTTGTTAGAATCAATTACTTTAAGAATATGACAGAAGTGTAAAACTTCTTCCTATACGAAAATTTTCGTTCAGACGGACACACAGCAAGACGGACGGATGGACTAAAAACAACACTTTTTTGGTATCAGGGAACCCTAAAACGTGTATTTCCGTTGAAATCTCGAAATCGATTTTCCGCAGCATTACATAACTTTCTCTATACTACGTATATTACTCCGTATATACGTACGTATACAAGAAAGTAACTACTGGTGCGACAAAATGGCTCTGGCTACGGTTTTGCCACATCCTCTTGCTAGCTGCCATCAATCGCCGCCCAAAGTACATTTTTTTTACATTTTCACAATTTTTCGGTTTCCATGGAGTAGAACCTAAATATTACTTTAAGAACATTAAAGAAGACTAAAAACTCGTCATAAATGGCAATTTTCGTTGACAAATTTAGAACAATTTTAAAGGAAAATGGTATGTGTTACTGTAAATGCGAACCTTTAAGCTCTTTTTCACATTTTTTGAGTTTTCGAAAAACTTCATTTAAAGTCATTTGAGGTGCTTTAACTCACAAATATATACTGTTTACAAATCGCGGTAAACGTGCATATTAACGGTGTGAGAAATACTTTTAAAAAATAATTTTTGAAAGAGAAAATGAATTCCCCAAAATGAACTTAATGTCTTTTTAAATAGTGGAATTAACACTAACCGTTGGATAAAAGAGAAGAAAAAATTTCGAGCAATTTTTGAGAAAATGGCGTTTGAGCTTTTCTGCAAATACGAAATTTTGACCTTATTTTAAGAGAAAACTGTTGAGTTTCATGAGACTTTATATGACATTTTTTTAAAACACATGGACCCATAAACGCAATAATGTGAACAACATGCCGGTAATGTAAATATTAACGACGTGAGACAAGTAAAATTTTTTTTTAAATTTTTCGAGAAACAAAAGGATAGAGCAATATAGTGTTTGTGTCATTTTATAAAGTGAATTTGACACTGCCTCTACCAAAAGTATAAAACAAATTTGAAGCCGTTTTGGGGAAAATCTTGTTTTTAAAATTCCAAATATTGCACGGAATATTGCGCGAAAAGTACTAAAATTGTTAAAAAAATGTACGTGACCTTAATAAAAAAAATCACAACCAATTTTATTTTTAGGAAAAATCTCTATCTTTAATTATGTAGTTGTAGGACAACCCCGGAAATAATTGAAACTAAACTTTTGAAATTTTCGAAAATTCAGAGTTAACCCTGAAAATTGGTCCTATGCCTCCTTTATAAATGTATTTTACTTTATTCTTACAAGAAATTTAAAGAAAATAATGAGAGGAGTTTTAAAAAAATTGAAAATGTCCCTGGAGCTTTATGTAAAGTACCCCCAAATACTAAAGAATGTTTTTCAAAATCTCTAAGCTTCGACTCAAGCGAGATGGACAAGTTTTTTCAATTTGAAAAAAAATATATGCGTGGTTTAGCCACTAGTAGTGTTCACAGACACACATTTTGAAAAAAAAAAAATGTCGATATCAGGGGACCCCAAAATATGTATTCCCGTTGAAATCTCGATATCAATATTCCGTATCATTAGAAAATGCTGAGATGCCCCTTTGTTTTGCTTCTGGACATAAATGTAACTTCATTTTCTGTGCACGTCTTTTTGAATTCAGTGGGAAATATAGTTATTCAAATTATCGTTCTCTATGTGGTCACGTCAGGAAGTATTATTCCTTGACGAAGGGCATGATGAGGGATGAAAGTCCAAATGTATTGCTGATTTACCCCTGAAAATAGATTTTATTACATAGCGAATATTTTGTTAACAATCCTTGCAATAAATTCATGTCACATACAGTTTTTGACTATTTTTTACTCAATAAATAAACGCTCATTTTCTTTCTGTATTCAAAATTCAAGAAGTATGTGGCTCAGGGTAGGGATCACAGAATTTTGAAAATGTGCACAGAATTCACTTCTCCCCATAGCACGTCACGCATAGTTTAAACTGTAAAATAAACGTAAAATAAATAAAATAAAAAAATACAAATTTTTCGGCGTCTTCCTACAGCTACTATTGTAAAGATGGGTACATTTTTTTCTTAATGAAATGTGATCAACAGAAACATCTTCAAGTAAGGTCATGTTAAATTTTTCGAAAATATGAGTATTTGTTACTTAATGTGGCGTCGAACTTAGTCACCCGCTTCGAATTTCCTGCGCTTCGTGAACGTAATAGAGGAGGTTCCACGTAGTTGAATGCTACGTAATTTAGAATTTATTTATCATTCATGTTTATTTGTTCATTTCTTAAGTCGATCTTTTGTTATACGTTTACAAATTAATCTTTAAGAATTTATTTAATACGTATTTGAAATATATGAAAAAAATTGCTAGCCTTCAGGGAATATCAGATAGGAATGCCACAATGGACATTCCGCGCCGCGAGACCGCAGCTGAATTTCTGTGAAATACGCCTCATTGTTGGGTCATTATTTAGCTGTATGAAAAGCAGTTATAAATGTCAAATTTGTGTTGATATTTGCTTGAAAATATTTAGTTTTCACACCAAATGTTCTACAATGTGTTTTGAGATTTACAAAAAATGATGATTAATATGTGTTGATTCGTAGATAATTTGTATGTAGTATAGTATTACATAACCATTACTAAGTGAGTAGTGATACTAAGTGAGTAAGAATGCTGTTTCAGCACCACTAGTTTTTTTGGTAATCTGGGAAATTCAGCTACGCTCGTGGCTTATAGCGACATCGCTAGCCTTTCACCACTGAGGTCTGGGTTCGTTTCCCGTCGAATCTCATGTGAAATTTGTTCCAACAAAACGAGTTTGCCTGCTTCACAAGGGCTAGTCCAACCCCTGTGACGTGTCCTAAACCCCACCCCTATCCTTATTCCTTCCCAATTCTGGATGCTGGGCAGTGACGCAGGAGCGCGTAGCAGGAGGCGCGTACGCAGAGATGCTAGCTGGCGGTCCTCTTGACAACTGACTGCGACGTGACAGAAAGTTATAATAGAGAATTAGTCCACAAGCGCGCAATGTAATGGAGGATGGAAAAAAAATGTTATTCGGCATTTGAGGAAGAGGCTCTGCAATTCACCCGTTAATGTTAATGGTTTAACATAAAATCATTCGCATTAATTGTGTTATTATCGTAAAAATTTCGTTATCTTTGTGGTATGATTTATTTTTAAAAAATATCTATGTATTTGGCGTTATTTGGTCGGTTGACCGACTTCGCCGGCCAGCTACCGGTGTCCCCCATACCTGAGCCTAGTTAAATTTCCATGCTTGGGGGTAAGAGCGACATGAGGCGAACATGACGTATTCTCATCAACGTATCTAGCACGATCCTCCTGCTTGAGATTTTCTTCGTCACACAGCTACAGAAACTAGGTCGATTTTAAAGGAAAGCTACAACTCTATTTTTGCCTCGACCGGGAATCGAAACTCTTTATAAAAGTTCAAGGGTGGGGGGCAGAAATGTAGTTGCCCTCCCTCTTGTTTTAGGCTTCCCACGCCTACAGTAGGTAGGTTCCATAATCCGATTTAATCATAGTGTCACTTCAAGATCAAGAGCTGGACAGTGATATCCAATCGCGAGCTTTGTCACAACTTGGTTCCAATAGGCTCCAATAGGAGTTCCAATAGGAGCTCCCGACTGGATGATTCCCCTCTCCCTCCAGTTCGTGACCTTGAAGTGCCACTATGTTTAAATCGGGGTATAGGTAAGCGGTGGCTGCAGGCCATAAAAAAATCGCTTTCCGGTAGCGTTACAAAGAGTTTTAATGATCCCCGGACGTCCACTGTCATCACCGCTCTGCAAGTTATGCAAGTAATAGATGGACTTCCCGCAGTTATGGTTGATGATCAGCGTCATAGAGAAGGCGGATGCAAGAAATAATTTTTGTAACAAATATATTTTGTCACACCCACATTTTTTGTAGTACCAATGTGTATAAAGCATTTTCTATTAATTTTATATAATACTACCTAATTACTTAGATAAATATTGTAATTCATTATCATCACAAAGTATCATTATTTATCACAAAGTACTTGAAAGATGTTCAGCATTGCGATAGTCTTTTCCAATAACTCTATAAAACGAGGGATGATAAAATATGTAGGCACAATGTAAATCAATGCAGCATAATGTAATGCATAATGTAGGCATAAAGTAAAGCAATGCAATGCAAGCAACACAGCGATCGACTCTCAATTTTGCACGTGAATAAAACTTTTGTTTTTTACTGCTACGTTATTGCTTGTTATTACCTTCGGTTTCGAGTTCGATATTCACTGCATAACTCACCTGGATCGAGAGAGTCGTGGTTACCAGAGAAATATGAAAACAGTTGAATGGCGCTACATGTGCTCTTATGGAGGAAATTATGAAAGGGAATTTTGGGAAGGAAATATGAAAAATAAACAAGTTAAAAACCTGTTAATTAGTAAATAAGTGAATCTGAACCATAAAAATTATGTAAAAAATAAAATCATGTATTTAACACGGGCGTTAACTAGTTCTAATGATCTCGCGCAACAAAAAGTCCGAGGGCATTGGCAGTTCGATCATTACAACCCTTATAACGCCCTTGGTGCATAAAAAACTATTGCCTGCGAATAAAGGCTGTAATGCTATGTACTGTACATGTTTGATTATATTCGTACGTACAAGAAACATTCAAGACAAGTTGAACAGTAACGTTCGTAATTTAGATATATCGAAGATTGTTATATTTAACATTAGATTATTTTCACAGCTCTTCAAATAGAAGTGACCATTCTTAAATCTTTGGTACATACGTCTGTTCGAGGCGACTCCAGGCAGTGTAACATATCGTCTTCTCTGCTTGTGGCTCCGCAGCCTTTTTCGATATCCATTTCTTCGCCCGAATCGCAATTGGACTCGAAATTGCCATCTTCCGTTTTTTCGGGGCAGAGCAATGCGAAGCGGAAGTCTGGAAGGGGGTCTTCGTTACGCAGCGGAAATCCATACGGCCCCTCTGTAAAATCACAGCTCTCATTGTCTGCTCTCGTAATGCTTTTTTGTGACATTTTCTAAAATTTTCAAAATAATTAAATTTTAAGACACCTCAAATGCGAGAATTGAGCAATATAAATATCTTCTACTGGTTTAGAGCAGCAAAAATGGTACTAAAGAAAACTCCACAAACTAGTTTTCCAAAAAGTAATAAATAAAATAAAAGTGACAAATGGAATTCTCGCAATTCCCTCAATAACAAATAAAATTATCTCGTATAACACTACAATACATTAAATGTTTTAATAAAAACAGCCTTCACGGTCATTGCAATAATATACTATTGCATACACAGTACAACTGTTTATTGCGTACCAAGAATATCAAAAAACTTGGTGTTCCATAATGCAACACGTTAATAGCAAATAATTAATGGTATCTCCCCTTTGCGGGGAACCACTCCAACCCATACAAATTCTAAACTCTCGACTCGTCTCCCATGATGTGTGTTAGTGGAGTACATGAAAGAGAGTATGCGTGCAAGGGGTGAGGAAGAGAAAGGGAAGATTGCGCGGGTCCGTGGTCACTTGTTACACTTCGGTTTTTATAACATGGCGCGAGGGCGAACCTGTCTTCCCAATGGAATATGGCACAGCTCTTCGCATTTTTCTCGTTCGTGACATATTTCATTATGAGGACAGTCCCTCATGCGCCAAGTTATAAAAACCGCGCGCGTGTAGGGTACTGTTCCGGCATTCTCCTGGAATTGATCAGACAAACCACGATCAGAGTGGGCGGCCAATATAATTCTCCTGCAAACAGTGACTGAATTCGACCGAACAGTCTAGTCGAGGTCGAATATTTCCCACACCGTCAGGATTCGAACCCAAGGTCTTCCCGGCCAGAGTCGCTGCGGAAACAGTGGAAATGCTGGCTTTGAACTAAACTTAGCCAGTATATTTTTCTTTTTAAATTTTTACACATTACAGATACATTATTTTAATAAAATGTATTATAATTTATTTAGTAAGAGGACAAGGTTGGTTTTCAGACATTGCAACTCAAAAATAGTAAAATTCTTTTAAATCTTTAAAAATCGATTAACCCGACGGCAAAATAGACTTTTCCATGCGCATATCGCAAAGACGTCATGAACACGCCCAAGAAATGGGTACAGCATAAAACATAGGAGCAACGTGAATTAACATGGCTGTCGCCACCTCCGTGAAGTTGGCCGGAAAAAATCTGCGATTTCAACCAAATTTGGTATATCGTTTGCCCATCGTTTGCCCAGGTTTGCCCACCAAAAATTTTCATTTGCCCACCCCCAGAAAAAAAGTTACATGCAAAACAAATTTTCGGGCCAACTACACGCTGGCCGGAAAAAATATGGGATTTCAACCAAAGTAAGTATATGATTTGCCCATCATTTGCCCAGGTTTGCCCACCAAAAATTTTCGTTTGCCCACCCCCAGAAAAAGAGTTACACACAAAACAAATTTTCGGGCCAACTACACGCTGGCCGAAAAAATCTGGGATTTCAACCAAACTTAGTATATCGTTTGCCCAGGCTTGCCCATCAATAGTTTTCATTTGCCCACCCCTAGAAAAAAGTTACACGCAAAACAAATTGTCGGGCAAAGTTCACGCTGACCGGAAAAAATCTGGGAATTCGTTTATTTAACGGTGTCTTCGGGTTACGCTTTTGTTAATATAATCGACCCGGCTACCACTTACACTGAAGGAACAATTATAATATTAAGTATGCTATTTCTTAATAGGGTATTTTCGTTTGCCCAGTGATAACTTTCGTTTGCCCAGGCACAGAAATGCAGTTAAAGGCAGAAGCGTTTAAATATCGGGGCTCTGGCTTACGCTTATGTTCATAAAATCGGCCTGGCTACCACTTACGCTGAAGGAACAATAATAATATTCAGTATACTATTCCTTAATAGTGTATTATCGTTTGCTTAGGATCAATTTGCGTTTGGTCAGAAACATAAATGAAATTACAAGCAGAAGCGTTTATTTCTAGATGGTCCGGGAAGCAAATCCGCGCCTTTGTCCGGCTGTGCTAAGCGTTTGTCTGAAGCAACATTTATGATATTTTACATAATAATTCCTAATAGTGTATTATCGTTTCTGAGGATCAATTTGCGTTTGCCCAGAAACAGAAAATGAAATTACATGATGAAGCGTTTATTCTTAGATATCCTGGGAAGCAAATCCGCGCCTTTGTCCGGCTCTGCTAAGCGTTTGGCTAAAGCAACAATTATGATATTTTTAACAATAATTACTAATAGGGTATTATCGTTTTCCCACGATCAATTTGCGTTTCTCAGAAACATAAATGAAATGAAAAGCAGAAGCGTATATTCTTGGCCCGGGAAGCAAATCTGCGCCTTTGTCCGGCTCTGCTAAGCGTTTGGCTGCACCAACAATTATGATATTTTGCATATTGCATCCTAATAGTGTGTTATCGTTTGCCCAAGATGAATTTGCGTTTGCCCAGAAACAGAAATGAAATTACAAGGTGAAGCGTTTATTCTTAGATATCCGGGAAGCGAATCCGCGCCTTTTATCTGGTTCTGCTAATCGTTTCCATAATGCAACAATTATGATATTTTGCGTACTACGTTCTAATAGTGTGTTATCGTTTCCCCATGATTAATTTTCGTTTGTCCAGGCACAGAAATGGAATTAAAGGCACATGCGTCTATTTAACGGGGCCTCAGTCTTACGCTTTTGTTTATATAATCGGCCCGACTACCACTTACACTGAAGGAACAATTATAATATTCAGTATACTATTTCTTAATAGTATATTTTTACTACTATGCCTATATAAATTTAACTTCTGAATTTTTGAAAATTCAGTGTTCAACGAAAATAAAACTTGAGATATTATTAACCGATCTTTACTTTACACGAGGGAAAAATGCAAACATTTGGAAGCAGTTTTAGTAATGTTTGAAAATGTTAAGGCTTCCTGAAATGTATCACAAAAAAATCAAAATATTCGTTTCAAATTCGCAGATTCTTGATTTCGGTCAGATGAGCTGAGGAACATCAATTTTGGGAAAGATTTACTTTCTAATTTTAACATTCACATTAATGACTGTAATGGCAACATGACGCTCTTGCCGGCATAATATTTATTTATTAAACGGTAACAAATATAACTTTGGAGAAATAAATGAATAATTTTCCAATCGGTTTTATTCGATTATGCCCGTTTTTACATTCTAGTTTTTACGTACTGGAGTGACTAACATGGTAGCACAACCCTCAAGTCGCCATAACAATGTTTAGTTAATAAACGGTAACAATCAATTTCATTTTGGGGAATAAATCAGTAGTATATGAGTACTAAATACTTCAAATGGTTTCATGTGGCTGTGCTGTGGTGGTTGTGCTAACATGACACACCTCGATTGTTATTATTTTGGATTATCGACATTCTACTGAAGTTATAAGTAAAACTGACTTAATTCTCAGACGATGTTCACGGCGCGGAGGGGAGGACAGACGGATTTCTCCTTGTTCCTCGAGAGCCTTGACGAAATTTGCCACTCGCGTGGGTTGCACATTCCATTACTCACTTCAAACGCACTCATCCGACGCAAGTAGCCGTCACCGTTCACACGCCTGAAAGCGGCTGGTGGAAGGAGGACCCTGTCGCCTCCCAAATATTTATGATCTGTTATTCGCCTATCTGTGTGGCTTGTGGTAACATCTGGACGAAGCGCAATTGTTTCCATACTTCCTTTCTATTCGGACGCGGGCGGCTCTTTTATGACACTACCTGCAACGTGACCCAAGCTCTCTCACACAGAAGCGTCGCCGGCGGTCGGAAGACTGGCTCAGATCAACATGCATTTTCCTATTATATAGTACTCGTATATATTATAATAGTGTCATTGCATTACTGTATGAAGGGGGAAATTATGTAAAACACCCATAGAAATTATTCAGGTACTGTATGAATTGTTGTATTGGAACTGCATGCATATATTGTATATTATTAATAATTGAAAAAGCATAAGCTTTTAAATAAGCAGGTAAATTTTTGTAGTTACAGTATGTCTCCATAAATTACTTTTCTTAGGTACATTTGAATATCTCATGTATTTTAATAGTGTTTTAAATGTCTCTGGGGAAATTCTAGGTCGATAAACTGGATTGAGAGAGAATAATCCGAAACACAGTAAAAAAATAATATCATTATCATATACTCGCCCACGCACTGAGACCCAACTTTATGTTACAATGGATTTGGAGAGTTTTAATTATTAATATTAATTTTCAGTAGCTCTCAAAATATTGTTAATAAAGGATACAGTAAACCATTTGTAATCATAACGTTCGTTAAATCAAAAGAGTTTAAATATTAGTTCTTTAATCAATTTTGAGCAGTTTCTGATATAACTATTATGGTCAAAGGTTTCGAAACGTTTTTTGGTTTCTTCTTCTTGAAGGTATACTGAAATATGTACATTATAAATTATAAAAATTAGTATTAGCCAGGCCGATTATATGAACATAAGCGAAAGCCAGAGCCCCGAGAAATAAACGATTCTGCATTTTATTGCATTTCTGTGCCTGGGCAAACGAAAATTGTCACTGGGCAAACGAAAATACACTATTAACAAATAGTATATTGAATATCATAATTGTTCCTTCAGTGTAAGTAGTAGCCAGGCCGAATATATTAACAAATGCGTAACCCGGAGACACCGTTAAATAAACGCTTCTGCCTTTATTTCATTTCTGTGCCTAGGCAAACAAAAACTGACACTGGAAAAACGAAAATATACTCTTAAGAATTAGCATACTGAATATTATAATTGTTCCTTCAGTATAAGCGGTAGCCGGGTCGATTATATTAACAAAAGCGGAACCCGGAGACACCGTTAAATAAACGCTACTGCCATTAATTACATTTCAGTGCCTGGGCAAAGGAAAATTGTTACTGGGCAAATGAAAATACACTATTGGAAACTAGAATACTAAATACTATTATTGTTCCTTAAGCGTAAGTGGTAGCCAGGCCGTTTATATGAACAGAAGCGTAAGCCAGAGCCCCGATAAATAAACGCTTCTGCCTTTAATTTCATTTCTGTGCCTGGGCAAACGAAAATTGTCACTGGGCAAATGAATATACACTATTAACAAATAGTATTCTAATTATTATTATTGTTCCTTCAGCCTAAGTTGTAGCCAGTCCGTTTATATGAACAGAAGCGTAAACCAGAGCCCCGATAAATAAACGCTTCTGCCTTTATTTTCATTTCTGTGCCTGGGCAAACAACATTTGTCACTGGGCAAACAAAAATACACTATTAATAAATAGTATGCTGAATATTATTATTGCTCCTTCAGCATAAGTAGTAGCCAGGCCGAATATATGAACATAAGCGTAAGACAGAGCCGCGATAAATAAATGGTTCTGCCTTTAATTGCATTTCTGTTTCTGGGCAAGCGAACATTGTCACTGGGCAAACGAAAATACACTATTAAATAGTAGTATACTGAATATTATTATTGTTCCTTCAGCGTAAGTGGTAGCCAGGCCGTTTATATGAACAGAAGCGTAAGCCAGAACCCCGTTAAATAAACGCTTCTGCCTTTATTTTCATTTCTGTGCCTGGGCAAACAAAATTTGTCACTGGGCAAACGAAAATACACTATTAATAAATAGTATGCTGATTAATTTAAAATTGCTCCTTCAGCGTAAGTAGTAGCCAGGCCGAATATATGAACATAAGCGTAAGCCAGAGCCGCGATAAATAAATGGTTCTGCCTTTAATTGCATTTCTGTTCCTGGGCAAGCGAACATTGTCACTGGGCAAACGAAAATACACTATTGGAAAATAGAATACTGAATATTATTATTGTCCTTCAGCGTAAGTGGTAGCCAGGCCGTTTATATGAACAGAAGCGTAAGCCAGAGCACCGATAAATAAACGCTTCTGCCTTTAATTTCATTTCTGTGCCTGGGCAAACGAAAATTGTCACTGAGCAAATGAAAATACACTATTAAGAAATAGTATCCTGAATATTATAATTGTTCCTTCAGTGTAAGTGGTAGCCGGGTCGATTCTATTAACAAAAGCGTAACCTGGAGACACCGTTAAATAAACGCTTCTGCCTTTAATTTCATTTCTGTGCCTGGGCAAACGAAAATTGTCACTGGGCAAACGAAAATACACTATTGGAAAATAGAATACTGAATATTATTATTGTTCTTTCAGCGTAAGTGGTAGCCAGGCCGTTTATATGAACAGAAGCGTAAGCCAGAACCCCGATAAATAAACGCTTCTGCCTTTAATTTTAATTTCTGTGCCTGGGGAAACCTAAATTGTCACTGGGCAAACGAAAATACACTATTGAGAAATAGAATACTGAATATTATTATTGTTCCGTAAGCGTAAGTGGTAGCCAGGCCGTTTATATGAACAGAAGCCTAAGCCAGAGCCCCGTTAAATTAACGCTTCTGCGTTTAATTTCATTTCTGTGCCTGGGCAAACGAAAATTGTCACTGGGCAAACGAAAATACACTATTGTGAAGAAGCATACTGAATATTATAATTGTTCCTTCAGTGTAAGAGGTAGCCGGGTCGATTATATTAACAAAAGCGTATCCCGGAGACACTGTTAAATAAACGCTTCTGCCTTTTTTTATTTCTGTGCCAGGGCAAACGAAAATTGTCACTGTGAAAACGAAAATATATTATTAAGAAATAGTATACTGAATATTAATATTGTTCCTTCAGCGTAAGTGGTAGTCAGGCCGTTTATATGAACATAAGCGTAAGCTAGAGCCCCGTTTAATAAACGCTTCTGTCTTTAATTTCATTTCTGTGTCTGGGCAAACGAAAGTTGTCACTGGAAAAACGAAAATACAGTATTAAGAAATAGCATACTGAATATTATTATTGTTCCTTCAGTATATGTAGTAGCCAGGCCGATTATATGAACATAAGCGTAAGCCAAAGCCCCGTTAAATAAACGCTTCTGCCTTTAATTCCATTTCTGAGACTGGGCAAACGAAAATTTTCTGTGGGCAAACGCAAATACTCCATTAGGAAATAGTAATCTGGGCAAACGATTTACTAAAATATTTGAAATACCTGAATTTTTTTGGTCAACTTGGATTTGCCACGAAAATTTTTTTCGTGTAAGTTTTTTGTTTGGGTAGCCAAACGAAAATTTTTGGTTTTTTTCTGTGCGTGGGCAAACGAAAATTTTTGGTGGGCAAACCTGGGCAAACGATGGACAAACGATATACCAAGTTTGGTTGAAATCGCAGATTTTTTCCGGTCAGCTGAACTTGGCCTGAAAAGTTTTTTGCGTGTGACTTTTTTTCTGGATGTGGGCAAATAAAAACTATTCGTGGGCAAACCTGGGCAATCGATGGGCAAACGATATACTAAGTTTGATTGAAATCCCAGGTTTTTCGGCCTGCGTGTTGTTAGCCCGAAAATTTGTTTTATGTGTAACTCCTTTTCTGGGGGTGAGCAAACGAAAATTTTTGGTGGGCAAACCTGGGCAAACGATGGGCAAACGATATACCAAGTTTGGTTGAAATCGCAGATTTTTTCCGGCCAACTTCACGGAGGTCTGTCGCCGCGCATATCGAGAATGGTTCTAAGAAAACGTTCCCGTGGATTTGTATTAAAAAAAAAGAATGTACGCAACTGGTACTAGTGTTTATGGATTCATTTTAATACGCAACTTGTCAATGTCAATATTTTTTCGTGCTTCAATGACTCATTTTTGTACTAGTTACGTAAATAACTATTGTGGACTTACAGAGTAAAAATAAAGTCTTTCAACATGAAAATATCAGCCGCGGCGACACGCCAAGTAACAATAGATACAATAATTACAATAGCTATTGTAGTAATAAACTACTCGTGAACAGCTGGGTACCAAGGTCTGCGACGGGTATGCTTGTTATCCAACCCGCCTGGCCCATGCCACTACCTTCGCTTCCGTAATTTTTTGCAGGTTTTGATCACTCTTCATTTGAAATGTATTTTTTCCTCACCGGTTATCGCACTGGAAGTCTTGTCAACCTCGGGATGTGTGTGGTGGTGTCTAGTGGCATGGGAATATTCCATTAGTCCATCTCCCGTACTTTAGGCTAAAATGCTAATTTTACAACTTCTGGGTTGTATTTTGGTATAATACTGCTTGTACAGCATGTTCAGAACAAATTTTTCAACGTTCTAGGACTAGTTCTAGAATGAAAATGATCACTTTTTTCCAATCAACATGTAGTGGGAAATATACTCCGGAATTATATGCAATTATACACGTCGCATTTGCCCCTAATTTCCAAGCAACTTCGTGTGCACAGATGTTCGGTAGGTCACATTCTGATCCAAAAAGTGATCATTTCTGACCCTTCAATATGTTCTCATAGTTTGTAACATTTATTGAGACATTCACTCTTCAGTTGCACCAATCCGTAACATCTTTATAACACCACTAAAATATCCTAATCCTGAGTATATTTTACAGCAAATTTACGAATCTAGGTAATTTGAGAAACAGGTAATTTGAGAAACAGCCAATTAATGTTCACATTACCCACAAAGGCTGGATAAAGTCAAAAGTAGGAACAGCTTCGAAGCATTCTTCATTGGACTTATGTCCGATGAAGTACACATTAGCCAGTAGGTTATACTGCTTTTCGCGTTGTGAAGGCACAATGCGTCTTAGAGAGAATTCGTGCGTTGTTGCCAACACGACACGTTCGCTTATCCGCCTGCTCGTCAAAATCACAGCTGCCTTTCTCAATACATTTGCTACAATACGTCTACTGAAACAAAATTGATTATTCGCATACTTATTATTATTCCTCTAATTCACAAATAAAGATATCAGTCGGTTGATTATAAAGACTCCGGATTGCAACCAGCTTCCTAACGAGCAGAGGGACATCTAGGAACTATCGGTGCCTCTACAATACTTGGCGCAAAATGTGGGTTCTGCCAAATAAAGCAATGTCTTGCACTTCCTAGTCTTTTGAATGACGTGGGAGTTTAGTTCTTACACACATTTTGCAGAACAAACCCCAGAGCTCCGATAACTATCGGGCCGACTTGTGCTTTTACGCCCCACATTCAGCTGATCTTGATTTCCAAACTCTTGTAGTTCTAGGACATTTCTCTGTCTCTTTGGTTATGACGATTTGATCGCATGGCACAGAAACATCTATAAGTAGACATGATTTTTTCTCCCAGTCCCAGATAACAAAATCTGGTTTGTTTTCTGCAATCGTGCATTCAGTTTGAATTTGTTGGTCATACAATATTGTAAACAGTCCAACAGACGTCACTGGTTTTTGCGAGTGTTCGTACCAGTTGAGGCATGTGTTAGGAACTTCGAGAGCGGTGCAAATTTGCCAATGGAGGAAACTGCACACTCTGACGTGACCTAAGTATTCAGTCTTTGCTAGAATTGGAAAACGTGAGACAATATTTGGCTAATGAGCGAATTAACCGGCCTCATGTATTAGCTGTATTTCGGACTTACGTCATTACAAGAATACGAAGTTTGATATCCAAATGTAATCTGAGTTATGCTTGAAGTACATACATATTCACACTTCTATCCATATGGACATCATGGTAAAAATTACTTTTTCCGTCTCAAGAACCCTCAATACGCATTCTACCACCGAAATGTTCCCCTCGAATATTTTTACCGATTCCAATAATTTTCATGAATATAACCGAGAAAAAATAAAAATTGATGGAAACTTAAAATGAATTTTCCCACAACCGTTGCATACGTACCTTTCGTGTCGTTGAAGACGTTGCATTCTAAGTAGACTTCGTTTAGCGTTTGATTCCAAGGCAAACGGCAACAAAACTGTAAAGCCAAAAATACTAGAACAAGATTTCCTTTTCCATGTGACGTTCTCTGATGCTTTTATAAATAATGATCGAATAACCATTATTTATAAGTTTCGACTAGGAGTTATAATACTTTATACACCAAATCACACTAAAAATTAAAACCGCTTTGAGTTTGCGTGAAAAAGTTTTTCACGTACCAAAATATTTCTTAAGCCGAAAACACTTCTTTTTGTTTATTATAATATTATTTATTTCTCTAATATCCAAATCTTATTTAAAATATTAATTTTAACTGAATGCCATTCTGTTATCTGTATTACAGAAATCTGAAATGTTTTTTCTGAATTAAAAGAAATAGCCTTTTTATAATCTCCAACAGTTCTTTACATGATTTAAAAACCCATTGAATTGTTTTTATAATTTTCGTCTGTCTGTGCGGGCTAATTTTCTGAAAGGCAAAATCTATTTCGACTGGATTATCACTGAAAAATACAGGTGCAGGGCATAATTTATGCAATTTTTGCAATTCATTTTTTCTATTGTACAAATGAGAATTTTGTTTGTTTTTTATGCAAATTACAATTTTATTCATATCATAATTAAATTTAATCAAGGCCATTAAACGTACTAAATGAATGTTGATCCTTTGGAAATAGGAGGTCTGGCCGGAAGGGCTGACTGAGGATCAGAGAGAGCGGAGCGTGACAGCATGGAGGGCGGGCAGAGGCGGATCCCGGGGGCGGAGGGCATGCCCCCCCCCAAAAAAAAACAACCTAGTTTTCGTTTGTTTCCTTCCTTTCTTTGCAAAACTTGACTTACATATTTATGTATGTTAGAATTATGTAATTATTTGAAATCGATATTGTATAGTATCATAAACACTATAAATTGATCTGTTATACACAATATAAGAGATCAATTTATTATTTATCTAAATTCTATGATGGTCCCCTCGAAAATGATCGGCTGGATCCGCCTCTACGGGCGCGACATTGCAGGAATGAGGATAAAATTAAATCCATTATACACTTCTAAAATTACTTCCTTTTCATGTTCAATTGTATCTAATAATTGTTTACGATAAATAAATGCGCGGGCAACGCCGGGTTACGTCCGCTAACTTAATAGCATCATCATTTAAGGACATTATGGCATACATGTTCAACTTATCAGAATTTGAAATTCTTGCGAGCAATCTTAAAACTAAATTTTTTATTTATGATTATCTTTTCAGAAATTAAGTCTTAGAGATCATTTAAAATATTTTTGAATATATTCTTTTGAGAAAATATGGTTTACATTCAGATTTGAAGTGAAAATTTTCAAAAAATTGTATTGTACAAGAAATTTGCTCTTAAAAGGAGATTTTAAAAAAACAATATGAAATTTTTTTAAAAGTATTAACAATTTTTAGTTGTCTGGGACACGTGACTGAAGTTTGAGAATTTTTCGGTCAAAATAATTGTTGCACGAAACGTTTTACTTACTTTTCGCCTAAGGACATTTTAAAAAATAACCTGACAACATCCTCTCTACTTACTTCTCTTCTGGCATGTCGTTTATCTCTACTGAGATTGGCTCCATCTTCACGACGAGGAGAATTGGAAAAAACACCAGATGTAATGAATTAATTACAGAACATACAAGATTATTAGCTGTATTTTTTATGTAATTGCCACTCCCGATATTTTTGGTTAAATATTTTTGTGAGTCATAACGTTGGAAAAGAATAAGGCTTATTGTTCACTTTTCCTGAGAGTATAATAATGACAATTACTTTCAATTTATTAGTATTTTTTTCTTTCGAAGAAAAAGACATTAATTTTATCTTATTGTGTATAATCAACGATACTTTAAAGGTTTGGTTTTACATAATAGAATTTTGTATTCTTTATAGAATCAATGTTAATTATGGTAAATCAAAACTAGAAATAGTCTCTCACCTTCATTTGAAAGGTAGGCTGTCACATAAGTTGCCACCAAAATCTACAAAAAGGTAAAATTGACTTTAAAATTTTAAAAAAGATATAATTTTGTACACTGAAATTATTCTCCACTCATTACTACACAGGTATTTCAAAAAAAGGGCGCATAAATTCAGGTATGTATACACCATATATAGACAATCAATATAGTTAATTACAACATGTATCCTAATTTGCATCATTTCAGAGCTATGTCCATCACCACCTTGAAATTAATCGAAACTAAGACACCAATCGGCTAAGCCACAAACACGACCAGGAACGGAAGGTAGAGGGTAGAAAGGTGATACATGCGGACGTTGGAAGAATACCACTATACAACAAACCAATCCAGGAATGAAAGGTAGAGGGTACGAAGGTGATACATGCGGTAGTTAGGAGAACTTTACTACACAAAAAGCCGGTCCAGGAACGCAAGGTAGAGGGTTCTTAGGTGATACACGAGGTAGGAACACCCATGGAACAAATGGGATTCACCGAAAAGGTATCCACGCATCACCAACTACTCAGAATCACTGAAAACATTCATACGGTATTTCAAAATCACTATCATACAATTTCTGTCTCGACAGACTTCACAATCTTCACACAGACTTCACAGGAATTCGATAGAACATAACACCGAGCTTTAAACTATAAAATAAAATAAATACTTTACATTATCTTTAACAAATCATTTCCAGCTTCCTCAATAATAGAACTTTTGCTGTTACAGTCGATAACCATCACTCTAATCCAAAAGCGCTCAAGGCAGGTGTTTTCCAAGGCTCCCCGTTATATTCCGTTGTTTATAACTTGTACGAGGTCGACCTACCGAAAAATATTAATAAAAAAATTGTAGATGACACGGCTATATATTCATCAGGTCCCACCATAATCACAATCAAAATCAGACTTCAGTTATACCTATAAAACGTATCAAAAAACAAATGAAAATTATACCCATCAACTAATTAATTTTCAAAATTACAAATTGATTGTGGTATGTCAATATTCAAGGCAATAATAAGACCATCACTTACATACGCATGCCCAATTTTATGTAATGCTTCTGCGTCAAACATGAAAATACAAACTATTCAAAATAAATGTTTACGGAGAATTCTAAAGACTGAATGGTTCATCTCCAACTAACAGATACATAAATAATTACGAATGGAAATAATTAAAACATTTCTCATTAGTCAATCTTCTAATTTCTTCAACTATCCTGTTTATCAACATTTCGATATGGGAAAAAATTGTCACATAAAACAAATTTGTTGCCGCTTCCCGGAAGATATATTTCACCCTCCTTAAATAATTTTCTATATTAATACTAAATAATACCGTTTCTTAATACTCTAAATTTATAATAAAAATTACTAAATACTTATTAAAATCTAATTTTACTCGAATATATTATTAAAATACAATCATAATTACCATTAATTATGATATGAATTGTGGGATCTCCAAAAAGTTCTGTATAATTTTATTCAACATCCTGGAAAATTGTGGAAAATAGAACAGAAAATAAATATATTTAAAAAGAAGTTATACCTAAACAAATCGACAGCTGGCCAGCCAAAACAAAATTAAAATCATCCCGTCAAAAACGGCAGCCAAAATATTTTCCCTAAGACCATTCATTCCCCACCCTCTTTACAATTGAATCAAAAATCTGTACAATGGCATTCTCATAACAAACCTATAAAATACCTAGGATTTAAAAAATGTACTTTGGGCGGTGACAGAATGCGGCTGACAAGAGGATGGGACAAGATTGTAAAGCTTGCCCAAACCAAAGAAATTAGAAAACTAACTAGTTCGAGAAAGTCTGCGCCATTCTGTAGTACCACTAGTTTCGATTGCTGAGCTGTAGTTTAAAAAAACATTGAAAATGGCTGCTACAGCACTGTGCATTTATTTTAGTGTTTATTATAAATATGTAATGAAAAGTGTTCTATTGTCCAAAAACAAATAAACATTTTTGTTACAATAATGAAACCGACATTATAATTAAAACAACAGAGTCACATTGATAATAACAGAAAAGTTAAATTATTATAATAGTGAATATAACAGAAAATTTTCAGTTGAGATTACATGTTCGCTTTTTTCTCCGTGTACACTTGGTATCAAACAAATAGGTCATGTATTAGTTATATTCTATCTTACATTACAATAGAAACACGTTACAATATATAGGACAATAAACCATTTTACTCAACATTATTATATTATTAGTATATTTTCAACATTATTAGTATATTTTCACTTTCTCACATTTTCAAAAATTGTAAACGCGCAGTTTTTTGGTCTAACTCACTATATGTTCACGCTAGAACTGCCGGATCACAGAAAAGTTAGTCAGCAGGTGACTTTTTTGACTCCGGACGTTTCGCAGCGTTACAAATTTCTTCATTTTTGGAAGGTCTGTTAAAGAAAATCATTTTACAACATGGACAACGACCAAGTTTTCAGTTTGCCGACTACGCTTCCATAGACTGCAAGCAATGCTTGAAAAAACACATGATTTTTATGACACCGCAGACCCACGAAACGTTGCTTCGTGAGAAGCACCTATTTTTCGCCATTTGAAGTATTTAAGAACGCTAGGAAATTTATAATGAGAAGAATTTATTTAATAATAATACATGATTCAAGTTATGACATGTAGTTTTAGACACGTAATTGTAAAATTTCTAAGTAAATAACGTTGAAAAGCAATATAATTGAAAGATGATTTATTAATATGGGATATTCACAGTAACGCTGAAAATTATCCAGCACGTTTTATAATACGGAATTAAAGTTCACCAATTTATTAATGTATCTTATTAGCTTGGCTTAATAAAATGATTGTTCGCTTAATCATTATTAAATTTCTCAAAATACAGAAAAAAGAAAATCGTTTATGACATAAATTCGCGAAATAAAACGTTTCGCGAATATAAGATTCGCGAAATGAATGTCTTTTAAAAATATTGTCCCAATATGGGGGGGGGCAGTTGCCCCTTCATAGCCCTCCTTGGTCCTTAGGCCTCCTTGGTCCTTGCCCCTCCTTGCCTCTCCTTGCCCCTCCTTGAATCCCGCCTCTGCTAACGGCCATGCCCAGTAGTTGATAGCTTCAACATCCAGCTCCAGGACATTTCCTTCGGCCATTGCAATGGAATTTTGTAATCAATATAGTGCGATTGCATAAATAAAAAAAATAGTTTCTTTCGCAAATTCTTCTTCGATTTGCTGGCAGATCCCCATAGTTGAATTCCGTAGCTCCAAATTGGTCTGATGATTGCCTTGTAGAGAAGTACTTTATTATTTAAGGAAAGACTTGAGTGGCGGTTGATGAGCCATGATAATTGGGAGAATCTGATTTTTGCTTCTTTCTTCTTTGCGGATATGTGATTCCTCCATGTTAACCTTTTGTCCATGTGAAATCCTAAGTATTTAACACAGGATACTTGTGCTAGCTCAACATTGCTTAACTGGACTTTAGGACACTCTTTTTTGCAAAGGGTAAATTTGATGTTTTTAGATTTGGAGGCGTTCGCTTGTATTTGCCATCTTTGTAGTCAGTGCTCTAGTTGGTCAGATTTAATGAAGCTTGTTGTGGGTCTTCATGCACTGCAAGAATTGCTGTGTCGTCCGGAAAAGTCGCCGAAGTAGTATTTGCATTTATAGGCAGATCATATGTGTATATAAGGTATAAAGTGGGACCAAGTACACTGCCTTGAGGGACTCCTGATTTAATAAGATGGAAGGATGGTAGTTCTTCTGGTTGTTTAAACTGGAAGTAGCGATTAGATAGGTATGATTTCATCAAAACGGATGGGGCAAAGTGGATTTAATTTTATATAGAAGTCCCTCGTGCCATACTTTGTCGAATGCTTGTTGTATGTCAAGAAACACTGCTGCACAGTAGCTTTTTCTTTCGAGGCATTGAGTAATAACTTCAACAACTCGGTGCACTTGTTCTACTGTTGAGTGTTGTTCTCTAAATCCAAACTGATGTTCTAGGATTATCTCTTGAAGTAGAGGTTTATAACAGTATTCGTTCATTTTGTAAATTCAGTAATGTATACAAATCGGTGAAAACATGTATATCAACGGGTTGAGAGATATTTAAAAGAAATTACATTTGTGTAATTTTTGAAAAAACAAAAGCTACACGAAAATACACTTTACGGCATATTGTACAGTGCAATTAGCAAATGCATTGGAAAAGTTTGAAGAAAAAATGGAGCCAATTTTGAGAAAATGGCGCTTGGGCGTTTCTGAAAATGCAAAATTTTGAGCTCATTTTTACAGAAAACTTATGTTTTGGAGAAACATTTTTGACATTATTTAAAGCACGTGTACTCAGAAATATAATATGTATAAATTACCTCTAATGCAAATATTACTGGCGTAGGAGACAAGTGAAAAAAATTACATTTTTTTAGGTTTTGAAAAAACAAAAGAATAGAGTTATATGGCGTTTATGTCATCGGATAGGGAGCATTTGGTACTACCCCTACCAAAAGTTTAAAAAAAAATTTAGCCGTTTTTGAGAAAATCTTGTTTCGTTATTTTTTTAAATTGCAAATATTGCACGCACTATTCTATGAAAACTACTAAACTAAATGATACTACTATGAAAACTAAAAAAGACTATTCAGTTTGGAAAAGATAATACGAATTATTCAGGCGCATTTCACGTACACCAGGCAGACGGACGGACGGACGGACGGACGGACGGTTGGACGGACGGACTGACGGACTGACGGACTGACGGACTGACGGACTGACGGACTGACGGACTGACGGACTGACGGACTGACGGACTGACGGACTGACGGACTGACGGACTGACGGACTGACGGACTGACGGACTGACGGACTGACGGACTGACGGACTGACGGACTGACGGACTGACGGACTGACGGACTGACGGACTGACGGACTGACGGACTGACGGACTGACGGACTGACGGACTGACGGACTGATGAACGGACGGACGTTTTGAAAAAAGACACTTTTTCGTTATCAGGGGACTGTAAAACGTGTATTTCAGTTGAAATTTCGCAATCGCTTTTCTGAGCATTTCATAACTTTCTCTATACTACGTATATTACTCCGTATATACGTATGTATATGAGAAAGTGAAAACGAATACGAATGTATAATTTACATTCAGCTTGAAAAATAAACCAATTTCAACATGCAAGATTTTCACCATTCAGAATTGCACTATCTTAAAAGTCTGTACATTTGGGAATCCTTGCTGAACATGAGCACGCTGAGAGCTTGGAACACCGAGCTTTATGTCCTTCCGCATGCCCCCGACGAGCGCCTTGCTCGCCTTAATGCAGCGAACTCCAGGCTTCACTCAGTAGTGACAGTTCGTGGTAACAAAAAAAAAACAACTGGTTGTGCTACAGAATGGCACAGACTTTCTCGTGGTCATGTTTTATAATTTCCTTGATGTGCACTGCCTTTACGGTCGCGCCCCATCATCCTACCAGCTGTCATCTATCGCCGCCCAAAGTACTTTTTTTTTTCACATTTTCTCAACATTTTGCTTCCCGAATAGAACAACCGCAATATTACTTCAAGAATATTAAAGAAGAGTAAACCTGGTCCTAAATAGCAATTTCCATTGAAAACTTCGCAGCCGTTTTTTAAAAAAATGGCGTTAAGCATAACTGCAAATGAAGCACTTTTTCACAAGAATCTATTGAGTTTTCGAAAAACTTCATTTACATTCATTTAAAGCACGTCAACGCACAAATGCAATAATTTATACAAATCGATCAAATGTACATATTAACGGTGCGATAGATATTTCAAAAAATATATATTTGTATAATTTATGAAAAACAAAAGAATACACCAAAATGAACTTTACGGCATATTAAACAGTGCATTTAGCACTATCCTTTGGAGTAGTTTGATGAAAAAAATTCGAGCCGTTATTGATAAAATGGCATTTGAGCATTTCTGAAATTCGAAATTTTCTTTTCACAGAAAACTGTTGAGATTTCAATAAACTTTATATGACATTATTTTAAGGACATGCAGTCATAAATATAATAATGTGAACAAATTGTTGGTAATGTAAATATCACCGATGTGAGAAACAAGTAAAAAAACTGCATTTTTGTAATTTTTGAAAAAACAAATAAATAGAGCAATATGGCGTTTATATCATCGTATAGGGTTCATTTGGCACTAAAACCTACCAAAATTTTTTTTAAAAATGGAGCCGTTTTTGAGAAAATTTTGAAATGTCCGTGAGGCTTCATGTAAAGTAACCCCCAAATGTTTAAAGAATGTTTTTTTAAAACTTGAAAGCTTGAACTAGATACAGATGGATAGGGATTTCTTTAATTTGGAAAAGATCATACCCATGGTTTAGGCGCTAGTGTTGTTCACATACACCAGACGACGTACTGACGGACGGACGGACGGACGGACGGGCGGGCGGACGTTTTGACAAAAAAACACTTTTTCGGTATCAGGGGGCCCCAAAACGTGTATTTACGTTGAAATCTCGAAATCGATTTTCCGCAGCATTAGATAACTGTTTCTATACTACGTATATTACGCCCATATATACGTATGTATACGAGAAAGTAACTAAGTGAAGTAAGTATAGACTGAATACCGACCTCAGTTCGTGGTGGTTCATGACCTCTACCAACAGCGAAGCTTGCAGCGGTCATGGGCGGCGGCTCATACCTCGTCGCAGCACGACCTCTCTGTAACCACGCCAAATTCCAACGTCGGAGGCAATGGCCGACATACCTCCAGTACCGACACCACCAAGCCTGTTTCCCAAAAAGCTCCCTGTTCCGCAAACTCTCTCTCCGCCATCTCACCAACTATTATCCGTCGTTCCAGAAACTTCTCTACTGACCGCTCGCCTCCCTGCCTCGGCGTGCGTTACTATTCCAGAGGTATGGGCGACACACCCCTCCAGCAGCTAATACGAAGGCGCGCCGGCGGCGCCAGCTCTGGCCAGTCACGGTGGCGGCGATTATCAAATAGGTTTTAAATAATTTCTAAAAGATTAATTTGTAAACGTATAAGAGAAGCTCGAAAGTAAACCGGGAGCGGTAGCTCAGTGCATCAACTGATGTCACTGCAGCGCCTCTGACCGGGAGGTCCCAGGTTCCCACTCCCCACGACGGAAGGATTTTCGACACTAGCTTTTCAGCTAGGTCGAATTCAGTCGCTGTCTGGACTCTAGCGGCCGCCTGCTCTGATCGGTAGTTTTCCGTGCTTTCTCCGATCAACATCAGGCGAATGCCGGAGCAGTACCCTACCAAACGGGCCACGGACCGCGCGCGATCTGTCCTTCCTCTTCCTTGTCCTATCCTCTCCCTTTACACACACACTAAAATGCACTTCACTATCACGATCGGGAGCTTAGAGCTTGTCCCGGCTGGGGTGGTGCCCCGCTGGTGGGAGAGTCCTGGTTAGGGGGAAACCCCGCTAGTCGACGGTAGGTCGGCGCCGGATCTCGCCATCGAGCGGTGGAAGATCACCGCCACCTCCCGAAAAAAAACATGCAGTACACTAACGGGACTAATGACCAAAGCAGTTGACGCGCCCGGAAACACGAAAAATCAATCAATCAATCAATCTCGAATATGAAGTAATATACAAATGCTAACTTACGTAGCATCCAACAACCCGGAATCACCCTCATATTTCGTTCACGAGGGCGTAGGATATTCGAAGCGGGCGACTATAGTTTGACTCTAAATGACACAAAACATACTCATATTTTCGAAAAATTCAACATGATATTTGAAAATCTGTTTTTGATGAACACATTTCATTAAGAAACTAGTGGTGCTACAGAATTGCAGTCTTTCTCGTATTCGCTTTTCATTGTATTTGGTCCAGGCTAGGTATTCGGGCTTCTCACGTACTCTTGCTACCATGTATAAACAAATTTAAACAAAAACGATGGAGCCAATTTTTCGAGAATTTTGAAAGTGTCTCAGGGGATTCATGTAAAGTATCCCCAAAATTAAAATATCTGTTTCAAATTCAAGGGGCCGTGACATCAGCCAGATTGATTGAGGAATATCAATTTTGGTTAAAGTTGGCTGAACGTTTTAGCTGCTAGCGTTGTGCACAGATTGACAGACGGACAGGCGTTTTGTCGCAATCGATTTTTCGGTATCAAGGTCTCACAAAACAAGGATTCTGGTTACATCACGTATTAGATTTTTCCCTAAATTTAGCAACTGGATTTATCCACTTTTTCGTTACCAGAGCCCTATAATAAGAGCTTTTGTGCCGAAAAATCGCCGTTTTTTTCGCGGAGCTTTACATAACTCTCTCTGTACTGCGTAAGCGGTAGCGAGAAAGTAAAAATTAGGGTCATTTTGGATAAAATTTTGAAAACTCACCAGGGGCTTCATGTGAAATACCACACAAAACGAATAGATTCGTTTTAAAATTGCTGGACCTCGACAGGGGTCGGATCGATCGGGGAATATTAATTTTGGAAAAAAAATCTGTGAATGGGTTAGGAGCTAATGGACGGAGAGAGAGAGACAGGAAGAGGAATGAACTGACGAACGGACTTTTTGGAAAAAACAAAATAATACGTACGTAAATTTCTGCATGAGTACTACACGAGAAAGTAAAAGAAGAAATCGCAACAAAGTGCTTGCTCGTTTCACAGAGCCCACGTGTAACTTAATCGAGAATCTGACAACAAATTTATTTTACTGCATCACTTTACTGCACCCCGCCAATATCCATACACCACTCTATCAGGTATCCCCAAGTGCATCCCCAAAAAATTTGAAAATTCAGAGGTTTTAAGGAAAACCGGACGGGCGCATTTTGGGAAGCGCATATCTCTCTTTTCTAGCAAACTTTTTACATAAAAATGGAGTCTTTTTGAGAACAAATGGAAAATCTGCTAGGGACGTAATGTAAATTTGAATCGAATAATTAAAATCGAAACGAATATTAAAATATTCGTTTAGAATTCGCAGGACCTCGAGTCGGTCCTGATCTTTAGGGGAATATTCAGACAGATGGACGGTCAGACATTTGAAAAATAACACTTTCTCGGTATTGAGGAACCCCAAAACGTATATTTTTGTCACGTTTATACGCTTACTTAGTTTATATATCTTGACTAAAAGCAGACTGAGATGCACTTGTTTCCAATTAGAAGTAAAAACTGTAAAATAGAGATAATACATTGCCTTTAGAGCTTACCAGGCTGCAGACGGACACATGAAGCGTTCGCATTGTAATTGGACTGCTGCGCTACTCCGTTAGGGGCACACTCCACCACACGACACTTTCCACGGCCTTCATGCTCTTCCGCTGCACGAGTCGCTGATCTGTATCTGTATGCCATGAAACGTTTTCATCCGGAAGTGTTACTCATACTATCGCACGCGGCAGTATATTGTGTTTGACGTAAATGATATTTAGGCAAAAAGCACTTCAACTCGACCACCTATTTCTGAAAATGTAAATGGATGTTCAATCAGAATTTGTCAGGAGATTGAAACAATTATGGATGTTATATATATATATATATATATATATATATATATATATATATATATATATATACATAGAACAAATAGTGCTAAAGAATGGTACTGACTTCCTCGTAAAAACGTTTCCTAATTTCCTTGTTGTGGACTCTAGACTCTAGGCCCTAGAGTCTAGGGTCTTGTTCTATTCTCTTGCCAGTTGCCATCTAACGCCGCCCAAAGTACATTTTTTCAAATTTTGTCAACTTTTCGGTTTCCTACCTGTAGAACCAAAATACTACTTTAAGAATATTAAAGAAGAGTAAAATGTCGTCATAAAAGGCAATTTTAATTGAAAAATTTGGAGTCATTTTTAAGAAAATGGCGTTTAAGCGTAAATGCGAAATTTGAAGTTTTTTTTAGAGGAATCTATTGAGTTTTCGAAAAATTTCATTCAAAGCGATTTGAAGCACATCCACTTACAAATGCAAGTATACAAATCGCTGGAACTGTGTATATTAACGACGTGAGAGATATAAAAAAAAATACATTTGTGTAATTTTTGAAAAAAAGACAAACAAAAGAATACGCCAAAATTAACATTACGTCATATTGAACAGTGCAATTATCACTATTCGTTGAAAATTTGGAGCCTTTTTTTGAAAAAATGGCGTTGGAACGTTTCTCAAAATGCGGAAATTTGGGCTCATTTTCACAGAAAACTGTTGAGATTTCTAGAAATTTTAGATGACATTATTTAAAGCACATGTACTCATAAATACAATAATATGAAGAAATTGTTGCTAATGTAAATGCTAACGACGTGAGAGACAAGTCAAAGGAATTACATTTTTGTAATTTTTGAAAAACTTAGAGGATAGATCGAAATGGCATTTATGTCATTTTATAGGGTACATTTAGCAATATCTCTACGAAAAGTTTAAAGAAAAAATTTGAAGCCATTTTTGAGAAAATCTGGTTTTTGTAATTTTTGAAATTACACATATTAGAGATTATTTCTGCAGGTAGGTTTATACAACCTGGTGGCAGAACACTACAATTTACATATTACAATTAAGAATATTAATAAATCTAACTTTAAATTATTTTAAGACAATAAGAATGGTAATAATATATTGTATTGGCGGCGTATTGGCGGAGTATTGGCGGCGGCGATGGTGTAGCGGTTAGCGTGTCGGACTGCTATACCCAAGTTTGCGGGTTCAAACCTGATCGAAGCCGTGGATATTTAAGGGCGAAAAAATCCTTCGTACGCCTTCCTTCGGAGGGGAAGTAAAGCCGGCTGTCCCATGTTAGTAGATTTACTGCATGTAAAAGATCCTCAAGCCTAAATGATGCCTCTGAGCCAAATTCAAATCGCCTATTTCGTCGCCCAAGTAATACCTTCTTTCTCCCATGATTGGTGAAAGGAGCGTAACGAAATTTGCGTGGTCAGACGGAAGAGCAGGCCTCGTGGCCTGAGTCTCGCCACGTAAAATAAGGCCAATTCAATTCAAAAAATATAAGTAATAATAATATTATTAATAATAATAACAATAACAACAACAACAACTAGCATACCCGTGCTAGAACTCTCGCATGGGTTCCAAATTCCAAATTTCCTTTTTCCATCCGTTGTGGCCCAAAGAACTTTTTTCTTCTTTTTTTCGCAACTTTTAGGTTTCCTAATAGTAGAACCTAAATTATATTTTAATTATATTAAAGCAGTCTATAAAGGTGCGTGTCCACTAGAGAGTAAGTAGTGCGAGCTTGTCTCGACAGAAGCTCGCAATACCCTGTCCACCTGCGAGCGATTCGCAGAAACACCTGCCTCTCGAGGGTGCACTCGCCGCGCCCTCTGGCGATCACCTCTCACTTCTGTCCACTGGAGAGCATTGGCGATGCCAGAGTTAAGATGGAGGCGAAGAAGACGGCGACGGCGGCTTTCGTTACTTAATACGCTTCTTTGCTAAAGAAGAAAAGTATGTGTGTGAGAAAGAGGATTGATCGTCGACCACAGAGGAGTTGCTCGGCGCTTGTCAAAGTATTTGAAATAGAGGATGCGCAACATTTTAGATAAGTTTTAAGCAACGCACATTGATTAACCTAACCTCAAAACTTCAAGATCACGCACAATAGTTTCCATTAGTAGGCTTTTTTTACACGTTTTACTGGAATATCAATTATAAATAATCACTCAACAGGGGCCTCAGAGTAGTTTTTTGCTTACCTGGTTACGGAAATCGTGAATTCTCTTTATACTTTTTCGAATAGGTTCGTATAATCGAAATAATATACGTAATATAGAGAAAGTTATGAAATGCTGTGGAAAATTCGATTTCGAGATTTCAAAGGAAATTCACGTTTTAGAGCCCCGTGATACCGGAAAAGGATTTTAGTTTTTTTTTTTTTTTTTTTTTTTTTTTTTTTTTTTTTTTTTTTTTTTTTTTTTTTTTTTTTTTTTTTTTTCGAAACATCCGTCTGTCTACCTGTCCGGCCGTCTGTGAACAACACTAGCACCTAAACTATTCGCATGATTTTTCCCAAGCTGAATATTCCCCGGTCGATCTGGCCCGACTCGAAGCTCTGCGAAAAACATTCTTTAATTTTTGGAGATACTGTACGTGAAATCCCTCGAATATTTTCAACATTTTCTTCAAAGATTGCTCCATTTTTTTTCTTTAAATTTCCTGCAAGATCAGAGTGAAATACGTACTAGGGAGTGTGTGCCATTCTGTAGCATCTCTAGTTTGCTTCTTCAAGGGTACATTCCATTTCGAGTGCAATTTTCTGCTCGGTAGCAGCCATGTCGAGGCAACAAACACCAAATAGTCGCGGGCTCTCGCAAGCACTTCCAGCATGTTTCGAAAGCTGACAGCAAGTCGGTGCGAGTCCTTGCGCAGGCATGTCCACTGGCGAGTAGTTAAGATGGCGACCACTCTCCGCGAGCATCAAGCCACTCTCCGTTGCCTACACTCAGAACTGTGTCCATTGGCGAGAAACGCTCTCGACACAAACTCGTGAGAGCGTTGTGGATGATCTTGACTGTCCGAGTGACGCCGCGTCGAAGGCTGTGTTGCCGACGTTTCGACCATCTTTTCGTGGTCTTCCTCAGGGATGGTCTGCCCTGAGGAAGACCACGAAAAGATGGTCGAAACGTCGGCAACACAGCCTTCGACGCGGCGTCACCCGGACAGGGTGACGCCGGACGTCACCCGGACACGGTCTTCCTCAGGGATGGTCTGCCCTGAGGAAGACCACGAAAAGATGGTCGAAACGTCGAAAAAGATGGTCATCCACATGACTCCGGTCGCGGAAGCCTACGACTTCACTCGTGAGACCGTTGCTCTCAAGTAAACACGCACCTAACGTCGAGCTAAATAGAAATTATCATTGAAAAATTTGAAGCCGTTTTTTTCAAAAAGGGGGGGGGGTGACGCATTACTGTCAATGCGAAATTTGAAGCTCTTTTTCACAGAAATGTTTTGAGTTTTCAAAAACCTTCAGTTTAAGTACTTCTACTAACAAATGCAATAATGTATACAAATCGATGGAAATGTGCATTTTAATGGCGTGAGAGATATTTCAAAAAAATTACATTTGTGTAATTTCTGAAAAAAACAAAAGAATACAGCAAAATTAACTTTACGTCATGCAATTAGCACTATGCAGTGCAGCACTTTACAGTGCAATTAACACTATCCATAGGAGAAATTTGAAGAAAAATGTAGAGCACTTTTTAAGAAAATGGCGTTTGAGCGTTTCTGAAAATGCGGAAATTAGGGCTCATTTTTACAGAAAACTGTTGAGTTCTCGAGAAACTTCATCTGAAATTATTTAAAGCACATGTACTCACAAATCTAAAAATGTGAATAAATTGCCTCAAATGTAAACATTACCCACGTGAAAGACAAGTAAAAAAATACATTTTTGTAATTTTGAAAAAAAAACAATGAATAGAGCAATATGACGTTTATGTCATCGAATAGGATGCATTTGTTACTAATTATTTCAAAAATTAAAAAAAAATTGGAGCCGTTTTTTAAGAAAATCTTGTTATTGTAATTTTTTCAAATTGCAAATATTCCATGCACTCACTATTCCACGAAAACTACTAGTTTCCAAAACAATGTACATGACCTTATTGAAAGAACTATTTATAGACAACAAATTTCGTTTGAAGGAAAAATCCATGTCTTCAATTTTGTAGTTGTAGGAAGACGCCGAAAAAATTCAAACTTTTGCAATTTTCGATAATTCAGAGTTAACCGCGAAAATCGGTCCAATACAACATTTATAAGTGTATTTTACTCTATGTTACAAGAAATTTAAAGAAAAAATTTGGAGCAGTTTTTGAGAAAATTTTGAAAATATCCTTCGGGGGGGGCTTCATGTAAAGTACCCCCAAATTTTAAAGAATGTTTTTCAAAATTTCAAAGCTTCAACTAGAGCCAGATGGACAGGGGTTTCTTCAATTTGGAAAAGGTCGTACGTGTGGTTTACGCGCTAGTCGTGTTCGTAGACGGACGGACCGATAGACGGAAGGACGGAGAGACAGACGGAGGGACTAACGGACATCTTGAAGACTGATTTATCGGTTTCGGGCGACCTGCAAACGTGTATTTCTGTTGAAATCTCGCAATCGCTTTTCTGAACATTTCATAACTTTCTCTATACGTGTATTACTCCGTATATACGTACGTATACGAGAAAGTAACTAGAGGTGCTACAGAATGTTAATTTTTAAAAAAACAAAAGAATAGGCCAAAATAAACTTAACGTCATATTAAACAGTACATATAGAACTATGCATTGGAAAAAATGAAGAAAAAAATTGGAGTCATTTTTGAGAAAATTGCGTTTGAGCGTTTTTGAAAATGTGGAATTTTGAGCTGATTTTTACATAAAACTGTTGTGTTTTCGAGAAACTTTTATTTACATAATTTAAAGCACATATGTTCATAAATAATTGAGCAAATAATGTGAGCAAATGGTTCGTAATGTAAATATTGTTGACGTGAGAGACAAGTCAAAAAAATTGTTTTTGTAATTTTTGAGAAAAATAAAGGAATATAGCTCTATGGCGTTTGTGTCATCGTATAGGGTTCGTTTGGCACTAACCCTGCCAAAAATTTAAAGAAAAAGTTAGGAACCGTTTTTGAGAAAATTTGGTTTTTGTTATGTTTTAATTTGCGTATATTGCAAAAAGTCTACATGACCTTAATGAAATAGCTATTTATGCGCAAAAAATTTCAATTGAAGCAAAAATCTGTGTCTTCAATTCTATAGTTGTAGAAAGACTCCGAAAAATATTCATACTTTTGCAGTTTTCGAAAATTCAGAGTTAACCGTGAAAAATCGGACCAATGCAATATTTATAAATGTTGTTTACTCTATGTTACAAGAATTTTTTTTTTAAAATTGGAGCCGTTTTTGAGAAAATTTTGAAAATGTTAGGGGCGCTTCATGTGATGTACCCCCAAATTTTAAAGAATGTTTTCTTAAAATATCAAAGCTTCAACTAGAGCCACGTCGGCAGGGATTTCTTCAATTTGGAAAAGATCTAACGCGTGGTTTATGCGGTAGCGGTGTTCTGACTGACGGACAGACAGACGGAGGGACGGACGAACGGACGTTTTCCAATTGTTTTTTTGGCATCAGGGCCAACAAAACAGGGAGCGTGGCTACACCACGTATTAGAGGATTTTTTTCTTAATTTAGCATCTGGCTTTATGCAGTGGCGAAGCGTCAGGGTAGGCAGAGTAAGCTGAGCTATCCCTAAGAATCTTGAAGAAGACGTGAAATATCTCTTCGTTAAAAGCAAGAAATTGTAAATTCATAATGTCGTTTGTTTAGCCAATTAATTCCGTGCGTACGCGCACCAAGTTAATTTTTCTGTTCGTATGCGTATCAATACGATGTGTCTTCGCCGCCGCCCGGTGCTGCGGGTGAGGCAGTCTCGTCCGCCTCACGCCGCATGTATGGCGGGGGCGGGGAATGCTGGGCCAATGACGGGGCGCGGGGAAGTGAGCGCGCATGCGCGTTGATTAGGCAGGCTCCGTGACTCGCGCAGAAGTTTAGACCGGCCCAGCCTTGTACCTCATTCACAATGCAAAATTAAACGTAACGTAAGCCGTAAACTTATGCAGTAAACTTTTCACGTAAAAACGAGCATTCACAATGGCAAACGTAAGCTGGAACGTAGGTTTTGCCTGAACCAATCAGAATTCAACATATTGATCGATTCGTTGCTAGCATTTTTTCGACTCTCCTATCGATTTCGCCTTTTGCATTTGCGAGCAGCTGTTGCGCCCCTACCTATTGAGGTTATATGCGAGCAGTGAGCTTTAAATTGTGTACCGCAAACTCCACAAACTTCTCTGCTCTACCTTTCGACTATACACACGCATAAACAAAAATCGCTCTGGAGTCGACCTTCCTTCTCGCGGATTTTGTTGTGCATTTGTTTTCTTCATGCTGCTCTCTGATTGGTCTTCCTTAGAATTTCGACGTAAACTTAAACGTAGAAGCTTGGAGCTTGCGAGCTCTTAAGTTTACGTCTTACGTCTATGTTTACGTCAAGGCATTGTGAATGATCTCGCTTTATAACCCATTTCTAGGTTTTGCGGCTACGTTACGGTTACGTTTAAGTTTGCATTGTGAATGAGGCCTTACGATTGTGCAAGTAATTGATACGCTTGCCGGTAGACGCTCTCTTCACCACAAGATTGCGTAGAACTTCCGGAAATGTCCGCTAGAGGTCAGTGAGCAACTTCAAATATCACTACTAACATCACGAGTAAAACACTTATTTATTCCAAATTTCAGTATTACAATTCCTTATTCGCTAATTCATTAAGTACAATATTGAGAATGTTCACTTTTTCCTCTCGCATTATTTAGCATTGTGTTAACTTTTAATAAAACACGATCATTTAAAAATAGTGAATTGAAACGTATTTATGGGTTTGTATCGCGGCGAGGATGTGATTCCCCCAGTAGTAGCAGTAGTAGTGTCGCGGAAAGATCAAACAGGATCTGATCAGTGTAATTTCATTTCGTAAGTTGACTGAATAGCGTATTTGAGTAGGTTACAAATGAAATGTCGTTGAGCTGCAACTGCTTATCGCTGTGTCTCATTGGCAAAGAGCATTCTGAAAATAATTAAAACAGATTTACGTAATTCTAAGGCAAATAACAGACTCTCCAACTTCGCTACAATTTTAATAGAAAATAAACTTTCTCACAAATGTTCGCAAGGTGTTATGTTTTCAAGAAAGTGGCACTTTTCTGAAGAAAACCAGACAGTTATAATTGATTTACAAAAAGCTTTCAAACAATTTAGATGGCCGTAAACTTTTGAAACAAGGAATAGCTTATGCACCAGTAATACATAAGTAAGCAGTTCCATTTACAATATTTTTTTTCAATTCTGCAGTAGTCTTATTCTTGATTTGAGTATTGTTGCATGATTGAATTAATAATAATAATTATTATTATATACTAGTGAGAACTCGTCAAAATTTGACGGTGAGATCTGAGATAAATGTAAAATACTGTTCCCAGATTAATGTTCATAATATGTTGTATTGTTTGAATCTTCAGGGTGTAACAAAAATATTCTGTGATTTGGAGTTCCGAAAATTTTGAACACGTATGGCCCATGACCAGGTGGCAATGCAATATCGGCACCAAATGACACAAAAGAAAGAGCACTATTGTACTGACGGATATTATATCTAAAGTTTTTTGATGTGTCATAATCTCTTATAAACCACTGTTTGATTTCTTCTGGCGTATTGCTGGAAGGTAAACTTATTTTCCCATTTTAGCAACACAGAATAACTCTCACGTGGGAAGTACAAAGTAGAACAAAACAGACATTTCATAGATAATGACCCAACAGAAAACGAAATGACCTCACTATCACGACACATACGCTGACTTTCTCTTTCCCTGCTCCCAGTCAATGTCCTACGTTTGCGTCTTTTGGGGCGCGTGGGCAACGATTCGGAATTCGACATAACCTGTAAACAACTTCACTACAATCGAACAAAACCCACTGTCCGAATGTTCTCTACAAAATACACTACAAAAGCAAATATGTATATGCAAACTGTCATCTTCACAATGCAATTATTACACTGAAACAAAACCTTGACGAATTGTGAACAAATCTCAACAATCAAAACAAAACATCAAGCAGCGCCACCAAAAGCGGAAGCGGCGGGGACTCATCTATACTCGTGTATATCAATTTTAAAACAGCCACCCTTTGGGGGAAAACAATTGGCTATTGATAAGCGTACTATTAAAGAATGATTGAATTAATTAATTTACACCGTAAATGTTGATGAATCAACACAAACAATATCTGATAACATCTAGGGATCACATTCTTTCATTTAAAGAAAAAATACTACAATCGGTTCAGTAGAAGCTCTAAACGAAGCCATGGCAGAATACCTTATTTTTAAATATATAGATTAAATAGATTAATAATAATAATAATAATAATAATAATAATAATAATAATATATCATATAATATTATTACGTCTTTCAATATATATATATATATATATATATATATATATATATATATATATATATATATATATATATATATATATATATTTGTAGTCTTCTGATCCCCATCTTGGAAATATTTGATATTTCACAAATTATACATTATGTGTATTTACAATATTTTCGTGAGTGAGCTTATCCAAAAATTGACCTCACGCATCGCCACTGGTTTTATGCACTTTTTCGTTGCCAGAGACCAGCAATTAATTTTTTTGTGCTGAAAATCCGCCGTTTTTTCGCGCTGCATTACATAACTTTCTCTATACTCCGTATGTTATTTCGTTATACGTACGTATACGAGAAAGTAAAAACAACTTTTTCAATATCAGGGGATCCCAAAACGTGTATTTCCGTTAAAATCTCGAAGTCGATATTCCGCAGCATTACATAACTTTCTCTCTACTATGTACAGTATTCCGTATGTAGTACGTATACGAGAAAGTAAAAAAAAATGCTACGAGAAAGTCTGTGCCATTCTGCAGCACCACTAGTTTGAAAATGACCCTGAGGCGTCATATAAAGTACCCCCAAAAATTAAAATATCGGTTTCAAATTCAAGGGCTCCCGACATCAGCCAGTTCGAGTGAGGAATATCAGTTTTGGAAAAATTCGGCCGAACGGTCTAGCCGCTATCGTTGTTCACAGACAGACGGACGGTCAGATGTTTTGCCATCAATCGATTTTGCTGTATCAAGTACCCACAAAACATGGATTCTGGCTACACCATGTGTTAAGAGAATTTTTCTCTATATTTAGCAACTGAATTTATCCACTTTTTCGTTGCCAGGACCATGTAATGAGCATTTTTCTACCGAATATTGGCCGTTTTTTCGCGCAACATTAAACAACCATAGCCCGCTAGTATGCATAAGAATAAGCATACTAGCGGCCTATGACACAAGTTGCTCTTTACTGCGTGAGCGGGAGCGAGAAAGTAAAAGAATTGTGAGGATGGGGGAAAGGTCTGAATTCCTGAAATACTTTCTAGGTCTACTATTGGCTTCTAGTAACAAATTGATGAAACCAAGCAAGTTCAAATACAAAGTAGTGCTTACGAACTATGTTGGCATATTATAGTTAATAATTTGTTGAAAGAGTCATGTATGGGCTTCCAGCAAAACATTAGCGTTCACATGAATAGCCAACGTAACACCGATAAGGTAGATATAATCCGTCATAATCTTTGATGAATTCCTATCAAACGGGAGATGGTCTATTTCGATCTTCCAAGTAATTAATAAAAATAAATTCGTGAGATACATGGTTAATTCAAACGAAATCTATTAGTTTTTTCGTCCTAATATTTTTGTATCGTACGGCATGTATAGTGTTGGCAAACATGATGTCCAGCTGTATAGGTGTTTCCACGTAAGAAAAGACCCTAAAAATTCAAGATGGCGGAGTTTCGGCACTGCCAACCTCATCGAAATAAAACGCGAAAGCGCCGACGCGACTTGTTTAAATGTACGTAGTGGCCTTCAAAAATCCAGATATGCTGAAATGATTTGTTAATGTTGTTGTACGACTTATAAATCGCAACAGGCATATGGTAAAATAATTTAATTTATAATTTATATATGAAATTTGTTTTTATTAATTAATTATAATATTAAATATAATACTTTTAATTAAATTACTTATAAATTTAAAAATATTTGAACTCTCAGAATTAATAAAATCTTATTGAAACTGAAGAATAAATGAAATAGTAGAATGTTATTTTATTATACAATAGGAAAAAAAGGTAATAAACAGGGAATTTATAGAATAAAGATGAAATGAAATGCAAGACTCAAAATAATTTTAATTTTCAAACAGTACACAATGAAGTGAAATGAAACTATTCTTTACTGAACTAGAAATATTTGTATAATAATGGTTTTATGCACGTAATATCGACACATGAAAATTGAATTGATCAGAAATATGATTTGATATAATACGAAGGTTCAGTAAAGAATAAACTGATGCACCATGGGTGGTCAATTTTAATGACAAATTGCAAGGAGCAGTCATTAAAATTTCTTGAACACCGATGGTCCACAGCAATTTATTTTCACAAAAATTATTGAATTTTTACAACAATTTTAAAGCGTAATGTCCCTGGGCTTACAAACATTACAAAACATCCCGGCATTTACCTTAAGCGATCGGGGAAAACAAAGGAGTAAGTATGCTACCACATATATTAAAAAAATTGAATAAAAAAGTGAATTAATCCTCAATTGGATTGTAAAAATAGTATCATTAAAAATCAACATTAAGAAATTTGGCTGACGTTACAAATTAATAAACTACTTGAAAATTTTACATATATTGATAGCATACCCATCCTCCCGATCAGGATGACGACTGAGGGCCGATTTCTAGCATGCATACAGAAACATAAGTCAAAATAATGGAGACATTTACAATACATAAAATAATATACATAAAAAATTCCTTATTTAGAAAATGAATAATCTGGTAAACACAGCAACCCTGCAACATAGAACAATCAATGCAGTATCTATTGTCCAATCATGATAAATTCAATAAACAGACATGTTATTGTTATAAGTTCAAAAATTATTCCTAGGAAATTATGTTCTTGCAATGAAAAACAAAAAAATTAAAAAAGGAATTATCACATTTAAATAAAAAAAAATGCTACTCAACTTTTATATTACTTCAAACTCCTGCAACATATGAAAAACAAAATTGTCCAGAAGAAAAATTGGCCCAAGAATTTTTGCTTCACATTACAGTATGTAATATGTAACCAAAAAAAATTTACCTATAAAACCAATAAAATTTACAAACATAAATAGAAAATCATTGAAAAATAACTTTAAATGAAATGTTAATAACCAAAAAGTAATATAGCGCATCAGTAGTAAACATTAAATTTTACTCTATATCATGCCAAATAATATCATGAAAAAAGTACTTCTAATTTCACTTAACAACTGATTACCATTTGAACAAAACATCTAAATAAAATGATGTATGTTCTGAACTCCATTATTGCATATCTGAAACATTTATAAATGTAATGTATGTTTCACACACATGTCAAATCTTTGAAGTGTATTCATTTATATCACTTAGCATCCGTATTTAAACTGAACACAAACTCAGAGGCATTGGCAGTAATGATTAATTGTATTACAGGGATAATGTAAAGGAAATTGATTAACTGTTAATTCATTGGGGTTAATTAATGTTAATGAAATGGTGCTCTTAACTAGTGTCTTTAGTTGAATTGAGAAGGCAGGAGTTCACTCAGGATCTCACACTCATTAAAACTATTAATGCACACTCACTTCTTTCACATTGCAACTGTTCTCAGACCAAACAGACTGACTAAAGCACTGGCAGGAACAATTGACTTTAATTTAAAAATATTAATTTATAACCTGCAATAATCACACACCTATAATCAAGTAATTCAAGCAATACCTTTTCTGGGGCACAGTGTAACCAAATGTTTTCTTAACTTGACTTGGTGGTTTCTTTACAGTGGCAGGAATTTTATAATTTGAGACACATCTGAAATATTAAGTTACATATTTTACAAAATTATTACTTTTATTCCAAACGCTTTAATGCTTACTCACTGTTTTCACTTTTGCAACCCTAGTCGATCCAAACGCACAACTGAAGCACTGGCAGGAACAATTGACTGTAATGTAATAATATTAATGTAATAACCTGCAATAACCACAATTCCATAATCGAGTAAATTCAAGCTATACCTTTTCTGGGACACAGTGTAACCAAATTTGTTCTTAATCTTGACTGGGTGGTTGCTTTACGGGGGCAGGAATTTTATAATTTGAGGCACATCTGAAATATTGAATTACATATTTTACAAGATTATCACATTTATTCCAAATGCTTTAATGCTTACTCACTGTTTTCACTTTTGCAATCCTACTCGATCCAAACACACAACTGAAGCACGGGCAAGAACAATTGACTGAACATTGGGAGAAAGTGTTAATGAAATGAAATTTTCTTCAATTCTCAATGGAGTATTTTCCAGTTCTTACCTGTTCTGTTGCACAGGGGGTCCCAACATGTTCTCTAACAACTGTGGGTGGTTGCATTAATGTCAGATGTTTCTTGAGATGAAGTTGTGGAATCTCTAATATTTTTTTCAAATTTTTCACATTGAAGATGTTCCTGGGATTGGCTCAAATGGAATTGTCTCTCTTTCCTCTCCTGTGCCTTCTTCAGCTGTATCAGTTCCACTAGCACTGCTCAAATTTACTACTATTTCTTCATAATCTTCTTCCACTGCCTCTTTTTCATAATACTCTTCAATAATTTTTTCTGCATGTTCCACTGAATTCTTCCACATTTCTGGTGTGATCCTGTTAATGCCATAACATAATTTTCTAGTTTCTTGTTTTACTAATTTTGAAAAAAATTATAATCATAACTGTTATCATATATTTACCATTTTTCTATAATGGTGTATTGAAAACTTTACCTGATTTATTGCCTCATTCCACACAGCTTTAGTTCTCTCCATTCCTTGCCCTGGCCTTTCACATACAGTTTTGTGGTAGTACCCTTTTGAAATGCCCCACACATGTTCAATAGGATTGAATTTGCAATGGTATGGTGGCAGCCTCAAAACTGTGTGCCCTTCTGCAGCCAGCATGCCATCAACTACATACCTTTACCAATACATTGCTGAGGTCAGTTATTTATTAGATTTATATACCGTTTATTTATCACAAGTGTAGACGCATATATTTGTACATATTTAAAGTATATATTTTAATATTTAATTACAATGATGCAACAGAACAAGATAATATGATGCAAAATATTAATGAAATGTATTCTTTAACGCACTGATATGTATCTCGTGGTACCTTTTTATCCTTTCACAATGTTGGCTCGCCAGGGCAACAAGTGAGATTTTATTTGCAGCTTCTGGCACTCGTACTCCTCGCTGGTTCAGCCATTCCTAAAAATAATTTTCTTTAGTTACATTACTTATTTCATTAAGCACAATAGTTTCATTTCATTTCTGATACTTACAATCAGTTGATCCTTTCGCCACTTTGTTGTTGGATGCCTCTCTACCTGCCTTGAATGGTATGAAGCATTATCCATGACAATGATGCAAGGTCTTAAATTGCGAATGCCAGGAATCAGTTGTTTCTTAACCCAGGATTCAAAAGTAGAACTGTTCATTGCTCCATGATAATCTTGCCCCCTTTTTAGGTCAGTAGCATATATCAGACCAGCACCTACAAAATGTCATGCTTCGTACACATGCCTCAGTTTGTACATAATTAATGCCATTAAAACTGAAAACATTTGTGGTACAAAACCTTCTCTCGTTCCTGCATGAACCACAACTAGCCTCCTTCCCTCTGGTGGTCTTTTAATTACTCCTTTACTGGTGCCTTTAATGGTAGTTGCCATGAATAAGTAGTTGAACCTAATGAAAATGATATTTTTGTCTCATAATTTTTACACATAAGTAATATACATTTAATATATATATTTTCAGTAATATACATTTTCAAAGGGCTCTTTTACCATTCATATAGATTCATGTCTCATCAAAGTACACTACAGTCTTTGGGTTTTGACTTCTCTTTTATTACTAGCAGTAGTAGCTTAGTAGAAGTTGCAGCAACTTGCTGAATTCTCTTATCATATAGTCTGCCACAAAATATAACCTCTTTACAATTATTTCATTTGACTCACAAATACGAATATTTGGGTCTCCTTTCCTCCATGCTAAACCATTTCCTTAATAATTCTGTACAATGTTGTGCATGACCCTCTGAATGAAAAAAATATCATAATTTTCCTTCATGTACTGCCAAACATCTGTAAGTGAGAGTCTTCTGCCTGTTGCAAATGAATAGGTCTTTAGAAAGTCTTCAAAAAGTAAGCCACATACTTCATCATTACTCTAAATATAAAATATCTTACCATTATCAGCTTCCTGGTAAATATATCTGCTAATAGTTTCTCTTGCAAATCCATCAGCTGAATCTCTCACGGTCGTGAATGCTACCTCTTCTTACTTTTAATAGATTTTCCTGCCTTATAATCCCTAATAACGTTTGCCAGAGTTGTATAAGGTCTCTGTAATATATGAATATATTTCAATAAAATAATTATGATTCACACACACATGTTCATTGTGAAGACGTTCTTGAGGCATGCAATAAAGTCAATAATTATTGTGACATTGATGGCTTACCCCCACAATTACAGCTACCTTTGCAATGACACTGCTCTCAAGAAGTTTCACTTCTTTACGAGATTTTTTCTCTCTCTTGTACTTATAAACATTAAGAAGGACCTGCCTTTCACCACTCGACAAAATCCACTTCCCCTTCTGCTTCACTGGAGAGTTATTTCTGGAATTACCTGACATTTCTAAAAATGTCAAGCCCAGCGCACAATAAGATTTTCCTTAGGAAACAATTCCCGCACTGGAAACGCAAAAAAATGGCTTTTTCAGCACGCAAGTGCGGGATGCGGCTCACTCACATAAGCTCACAATCTTCACACGTTTTGCTGGTTGAAACCGTTGAAGTTGGCACAAATTCATTTCGCTCGCATGCATGCCAGTCTCCAGCCAAAAAAAGTCCCTGGCAGCTGTACTTCCATTACGTGGGGAATTTACGTTGGGGTTGGCACCTACTTTCTCCAACTTAAATGGTAATCAAAAGTCCCTAAGTCAATGTAGTATGTATGGCGGGTGGTTTACGGGAGGTTGGTATTGCCAAGCTCTCTGGGTCACATCTTACGTGGAATAAATCTTACATGTGAGTTTCCTTTCGTCATCAGCAAAGTGACAACAAGTCAAAAATGGCGGAGCAGTGTCCGAATAAGAACGACATCCAATTGGTTTTTAAGCGATTACGATCCATTCCTACCAACAAGGTATTGTGTTTTCACATGATGCTTATTAAGAGGTATAGTTGTGTAGAAAGAGTGGACTGTTAATGTTAGCTAAATCGAAATATGATTTAGTTACTTGAAGTATTTTCATGACTTGGTCACATTTCATCATGTTTATTTATTTAAAAGATTTGTATTGTGAATATGAAGATTTTTAATAGCCTGTGTATAACCGTGTGAAGGTATGTCAAATTTTATGTCTGGCATTTGTATTTCAGTCATGCTTTGACTGCAATGCTAAAAATCCTACATGGGCTAGTGTTACATATGGAGTATTCATCTGCATTGACTGCTCAGCTGTACATAGAAGTTTGGGGGTGCATGTAACATTTGTTCGATCAACACAGCTTGATACAAATTGGACATGGCTCCAGTTACGACAAATGCAATTAGGAGGCAACGTAAATGCAGTGAGTAAAATTTTAGTGATAAATTATCTAGCTTCTCCATTGTTAAATCACATAAATTTTCATTTACATTCAACAGACTACGTTTTTCCGGCAACATAACTGTACAACAACCGATGCACAACAGAAATATAACTCGAGAGCAGCACAGCTATATCGTGAGAAAATTCATCAGTTGGCCATTCAAGCAATGCGACTTCATGGTACCAAGGTAAATTGCTTTTTACAGAAATTTTTACTTTTTAAGCAGTTTGTTTGTATTTTTATTGTTTCCATAGTTGGAAGTATACATTGCTTAAATTGTATGAATCTGTCAAGAAACAAGAGAATTTGAGTAAATTAATATAATTTCGAATATATTGAATTGAACACATTGAATATAATTTTGGTACTTTTTGCTTTTGGAAAAGGCCTGATTTTATTGAATTTACTGTGTGTTGTAAATTTATGACCTGAGATAATTCCAGAGGTGACCAGAAGGGGGGAGGGGGGGCAGCAGAGGCAACTTGCCGCAGGCCCATCTTATTGGGGCCCTGAATTTCTTTTCACTCAAAGAAGAAAAAAAGGGTAATCTTAGGTGCACCGCAGTCAGACACAACAAATATTCATCTCTAATCCAAATTTATCTCTATAAGTTATTTCTGATAAATGGAGAAATGTATTCTGTAAATTAATTGTGGGAAGAGGGAATTTTGTGTTTAAAATAAGGGGCCCCCACATAAAAACTGCCCCAGGCTCCTGGTTTTCTCTGGGTACCCCTGGTTAATTCTGTAAAAGGAAAACCTTCATTTCTTTTGTGACAGCTGGACTTGGGCTCTCGGCTTGAGACAGCTTTACCTGAACGGGTGAGCAGTTGAGTCACTTGTGTGCTGAACTTGATTTGTGCTAACACAAGCTGCTTCAGTTGTGTGTGCTTTTTTGCGTGTTTGTGGGTTAGCACTGCCCTGTGGCTATAACTGCTCTATTATTGTGTTTGAAACATCCCTTTTTTTAAACTTGAATAATTTAAATGTCTGTTAAATGAGGATCAACCTTATTTTTTACTTTATTTTTGTGTAAAATTTTGATTTTGAATTGTTTAGAGAACCTAAATATATGTAACTTGTGTTGTTTTCTAAACAACAATAAACACTGAAGGGATGATATTCTAGAGCAATAAAAATGATTCCCATTTAATAAGGACATTTTTGTGCTATTGAATTATTTGATAATTAATTTCTTGAAGAAATCTTTGTACATTTTCAATCATATACATACATGATTACATCATTTTTTATTATTTCAAATTCTCATTTTGTCAAATTCAAGCTTGTTGTTGGTCTTAAGTATCATTACACTCCTATCTGTATTTGTTTATTTCCACACTCAATTGCATAAAGTATTGACATTTAGATACCAGATTCATTTAGTTCAGGATTCTTCTTTTTTCCTGTCTGTGATGTGTACATTAAGCTAATTTTTAACTGTGGCTGAAAGAATAGCATGAACTTTATGTACTGTGTGATTTTTACTTCAAAGGCATTGTAGTATTATGATTACTTTCAACATTACTTCTCTTTAGTTTCTGATTATTTCAAGTTTGAGCTGGGTATTTATATGCATACAGTTTTTTCCAGCTTCTACTGCATGATTATAGCAAGACTGTTGTTTTCAATCTGTGGTTTTGTTCCAATTGAAAATTGAATGTAAGATTCTTTTGTGTTTGGGCTTTTAGCTTCATCTGGAATCTCATACAGAATCCACTTCTGCCTCAGAAAATGAAAAGAAAGAGGAAGACTTTTTTGAAGAACTTAGTAATGTACCACCACCAATAACTGATGACTTTAATGATGATATAACAAGTGTATCGACTTTCAAGGTAAAAATCCAAACATTACATTGCTTTTAATGTACAACCTTGACCTCGCATGTGTGGTCAAACAAATGTTGAAAAAGTAAAAATTTTCCTTTAAATAAAAGAGATAGATGGATGTCTGAGTTGTATACACCATTGAATGAGTATAGATGAGGGACTACCTCACCTGGTCAAAATACATAGTTTTTCCCCTGCTTTTATGGTATTTCTTCACGGGCTTTAACTGTAATAGTTTCAGTAATAGCTATTAACACACCCAGTAATTTGGGCAAGGCAGTATCATGTCGTGGTATGTTCAGCATTTTATCGCAATAAAATCTCATGATTATGCAAAAATGTATGAAATTACAGCAGTAGTAAGCAAATGAATTCTGTTGCTGCAGCACGTTAGTACGATATTGTGAGATATTTGTGGTATATCTATTTAAACAATGTTTGTATACCGTGGTTTGAGGAAGATGGATGAAAATAATTCTTCGGAGCAAAAGGATACCCAAAGCAATGACATTCAGTGAGGAAGTTGGCGCGTCGACTTCCAATAAGCAACATCTTCACATGTCAGTAAATAAGATTACTGGAATAGAGTTTCATTTGGTGGAATGCCAGGAAAATGAGGTTAATTTACCTATTATATGTTTTTAAATTCTACTATTAATATTACAATTAACAATAATTATCCCCAAAACTAATATGAGTTACTTTTATTTTCAATTGTTTGAACCTGATTTGTTTTGCACATTGCCATGTTTTCTGTTAATAAACAGTTGCCATAAATCAGTGGTTGTTTATTTACGTTGCAAAGGATGTTAAATTTCTTAATGTTCAGCTAGGTACAAGGGCACTTAACATCAAACCCTTCAGGTTTGTTAAGGGTTAAAGACATATGTGACTGATAAAGTATTAAATGTAGTAGAGTTTCTGTTATCTGACAAGCCCCAGTCACTGTCATTTCATGTCTTTTAATATGTACTCTTTGAAGTAAAGAATGTGCAACTTTTCTTTACCAATGACCTTGCTTCCCCTTCTCTTGAGCAATAAACAGTTGGGAGGCAAAAGTTTGCTGCAAGCATTGATGACATTCCAAACATCAAAACTTCATTGGCTTGAAACAGAAGTTAATAAAGGCTAGTTGCTTTCAAAGTCAAGAACTTCTCTTCAGGTTTACTCTCAGTAATATCTAAAGAAATGGCTGAGGGAGGTCCAGGTCCTTCAAGGGAGGCATCTCAAACTCCTGAGAAAGTTCAGATGATGTATACTAGCAGTGGATACAAAATTATCGAAGAAGTTGTGAATGCTTGTGAAACGGAAAAGGTGAAAAAGATTTTGTTGTATTCTTTGAGTAATGCTTTTGATCGGACTTCAGCAAATATTGGAGCTAGTAAAAGTAAAATTCAAGGAAACCAGTTTATCATACTGTATGAAATTATATTTTTATTCAATTCACTTCTGGCAAACGAACTCAGTATGCTTCCCAAGTACAGGAAATTAACCAGTCGTGCATTACAAAATCTGAGGGACAATTTTGAATAAACATCTGAGGTAGAACATTTCTATGAAGTTGTGCTGAGAGCAAAAATCAATTAAGCTACATTGTAAAAGTTGTGAACACACAAGAGCACAAATAGTAGTATTGAATTATTTCCTGAAATTGAATATTCCTTTATTTTTAATCAATAAATGAATAATTCTCATTGATTTTGATTTTAGAGGTTGGCCTTACTTAAAATACTCTAGTGGCTGACTTTGTAACTAAAACCCCCACTCCACCTGCATTTCTTCAATCCGTCAGTCAAGAAAAGTTGTGCAGTTATTATACTGTCTTGTTCAATTATTGATAAGTGATTGCTTTAGAATTGTATTAATTTTTTTTAAATGACTTAAGCCCTGCTTATTCGTTTGGTACTGTAAAAGTTAAAGGGCAAGAAGTTACAGTATTCATTTTTATATATACAATAAAAAGCTTTAGTTTCTTTCTAATATTTAAAAGGTACAGTCAAATGGATCTGCAATTCTTGCTGGTCGAGGAGAGCCAAATGTAGATGCTGCTCTTGCTGGACATGTGGAACCTACACCAGAACGTAAACCTACCATTGGTGTTCGCAAGCCTCAAAGCAAACGGCCTGGAGTAGGTTGACTTTTCAAGAATTTATAAATCCATATGAAAGTAATAATCTTGTTGCTTTGTTTATAACTATTGTTTTGCTCAAGTTGGCAGGAGGCAAAAAGGGTGGATTGGGTGCTCAGAAAGTGAAAGCAAATTTTGCTGATATTGAACGAGAAGCAGCATTAGCTGATCAGATGCGTGTACAGGCAGCTGAAGAAGCAAAACTAGCTGCACAGCACTCAGCAGAGGAGGAACAGAAGCAGGTTGGTCGATGCAACACAATACAGACACAAGTGTATATGACAAATGAGATTTCCTCTGAAGTAGTCAAAGGATGGGTTTGCTAATTTTGTGATTTTTTTTTAACATGTGAAAATCACTAGTTTCTTATTTTTGCAGAACTTTTGTGTAATACAGTAAAATCCAGTTTTTACATTCCCACATTTTACATTTTCCTGCCTTTTACATAACTTTTCCTTGGTCCCAACTCAACGTCTATATTTACAGTGCATTCTCATCCTGCAATTTATGATTTGATATGATGAGTGCTTCCCGTCTTTTATGTCGTATTTTTCTCTGTGATTTTTACTTTCTCGTGAATGTACATATTATATGGAATAATATACATAGCGCAGAGAAAGTTAGGTACTGCTGCAGCAAAAAATTACGATTTTTCAGGAGAAAATCTTACTGGTACAGAAAAGGTTCTGTTTCATTATGTAGTAAATCAAAAATTCTGTTTCATTGTGTAGTAAATGTTTCATTATGTACTAAAGACATGTGTAGCAAAGCCTCAAGTTCATTCAGATCAATCGAGAGTGATCAATTTTGGACAAAATCAGCTGAATTGTTTAGGTGTTAGTGTTGACCACAGACATATAGATGTTCTGCCATTAATCGATTTTTCGGTATCAAGGACCCACGAAATATGGATTTTGGTTACACCACATGTTAGAGGAAGTAACTTACTATATCTAGACACATGATTTATCCACTTTTTCATTACTAGATATTCAATTCATTAATAAGAATTTTTCTGTAGAAAATTCTCAGTTTTCCGATGCACAATTATAACATTCTCTTCTTACGAAGTAAGGGCAAGAAAGTGAAAACAGAGCCACCATTGCAGTAAATATTATAAGACTCACCTAGCTTTACATACCTATTTTTTAACTTTCCTGCAGTTTTCCCTTTTTTTCACCAGCCCTTTGCAAAGTGTTAAAAAGAGGTTTTACTCTACTTATAACTCTTTTTATTATTTAGTGCTATTGAAACAATTTGGTCTAGAAGTTGATTATATAAAGTGGTCAGTTTGGCTTCATTTAAATTTACAGAATATCAATTATGTTGAGGAATGATGTAAATAATTTGACAAAGTGAGTAATTGCTTTTAATTTTTATTTATCACGTCCCTGGAGATTTCTTTACTTCTACCTCTGTAGTGTACAAATGATTTTATTTTCAACATCAAGTTAATTTTGTAACAAATGTCTATGAATTGTGTAGTAATTACACAAAAGATATTGTTTAAAGGAGAAAAAACAGTACAGCGTAGTGATGTAAGGTAGGGGGAAGGGAAGAGGGTGGGGAGGGAGTGGGAATGGAAGGTAGTAGAAGGGGTCTCTCCTTAAACCCTCCCTGTTAATGTTCTGAAAAGCTCTGAAATAAATAAATGAATAAAATTTACCAAAGCGTGATCTTTGTTTCAAGAGACGCTCCTAAGGAAAGACAAAAATCTTTCATATTTATTTGGCTTCTTGTATACTAAGTCTCCTTTCACACAGAACACTTACACATTTGAATGACCTCTTTCTTACTACACTTTCATTCAAAGCTATCACATGACTCATTCCACTTGGTGGATCTCATAGGATACTTATGTATTGTACGTGATAAAAAATCCTCTTAATCACAGTCAAACACCCCTTTTGGCACCACACGTGAAGAACCACTTTTATTTTCACCATCGTAACTCAAACATGCAATCACAAAGAATCTGAAGAGTACAAGAAACATAACAGAAACTTAATGCTTCACTTGGACAGTTACCCCGACAACACAGAAAATAAAAATCAAACTACGAAATTATTGCTAAGTAAGTTTCAATTCATCAGACAGAATAGTTATGGTGTTCTCACAAGGTACAAAGATGTGAAATGACCTAATGAAGAATGTCACCAATCATGAAGCATTAAAATTATTTTAGTAGTTAAATTTTTTAAATTTATTTAGATAGGCCACGCCTTGCTTATTATAATTATGCATTACATGTACATCGCTCACTTCCCCTGTAATCCAAAAGCTTCCCCTCAAAACCCCATCTACCTGTCGACCCTCCATAATGGATTTCCCTCTTGGTAGTGTGAAGTGCCAGTTTAAATTCCTCACGTTGGACCATGTTCTCTACTTCAGCCAAGATATCTGCAAACGTATTAAATAATAAAAATAATCCTATGTTGATCATGTATTGTGGGAATGCATGCCCAGAGCTATTGCTTAAGTTCCATCCTCAAGATCCCTATGTTATGGTCTCTATTTATTGGAATTATTGTAAATTATTGTACTATTTTGAAATTGTATTGTGTGTCTATATGTGTAACGAGAATCAAACCACATATTTATATTATTGAGAATCAAACCATAAAGGGCTATGTTGGACAGTTTCTTCAAATGTCAATACAAAAGAATATCTAATTTGTCTATTGTTCTAAAGTAACTGATTGCAAATAAAAATTGTGTATAAAAAAATGCTATTCTGTAATCTAATAATGCAAACGTATTTTGGAAATTCTGATTTATTTTTTATTGCATTAGAATTTTTAACAAACAAAGTTTAAGACATTTGAATTATATAATTATTAATTTTGTAAACTATGTTTTAATGGGAGTTGATAATATTACTTTCTCTTCAGATGGCTTCAATGAGATTGGCCTACCAAGATTTGAGTTTGCAACAGCGTAAACAAGAGGAGCAACTTCGTCGTACAGATCCTTTAAAGGCACAGCAAGTGGAGCGTCTGGGAATGGGAGTTTCAGCTCGGTCGTAAGTTGTTGTTGTTTTATTTTATATTATATATATTTTGCACCTATTCTGATTGTATAATTTTTGCAGAGGTGTTAGTCATTCAGCCCTGAGTGATATGAAATTTATTGAACAAGAAAGTCCTAGTAAAATAAGTGGGGGGGGAAAGTCCCTCTTCGATCGTGATAACGACAGTCTTTTCAGTGATGATTATCACTTTATGTCACCTGGTTACAGCATGTAAGTAATTTATTTGGTATATATCGTTTTTAATCTGCCTTCCAATTTAATGCTTCATACTTATCATTTCTTAATTCAGTTTCCTGAATATAATCATGCTTTCCTCCATTTTTGAAGTTGTATATATTTATTGAAGAGTAATGAACTAATGAATATTTCTTAATTGTTTTGTATTGTTTTGTCATATTAATAGGTATAAAAGTCCTAGTGAAAACAAGGTGGATGCCCTGTTCTTAGACACAAGTTCTGGTAGGGACAGGTATTCCAGTAACAAGGGATGGAATTCTGGTGAACCGGAACGTACACAACCTCTTCCTGGGGCAAGTCTTGAAGAGCGGTCACCACCACCTCGTGAGCCAATTCCTGCCCCTGATAATAATGGTCAAGCTCAGAAGAAATTTGGTAGTGCAAAAGCTATCTCTTCAGATCAGTATTTTGGAGACTCTGCCGATAATACTGTAAGTTTATTGGATTCTGGGTTTCCGTCAATACTTATTGTCTCAGCTCATAACAGTTAAAGGAGATGCATTGAGTTGAAAATTAAGGGTCTTATCCATTATTGTAACAAGTTGACTTTGACATGAAATCAGTGAAAGAATACTTAGTCATGGCAGGCCTTAATACACAATTTAGTTGGGTTGCGCAAAAGAGCTCTTCCTTACTCCCACTACTCATTTCTCTCATGAGGAGTATAGAGACTTGTGGTGCATTTGTAGATTTGTTATGAAAAGGGCAGGGGTGGCTCGTCCTAAGGGGCCACAGGGGCTGGGCCCCACCAGTATTTAATAAATACACAAAATGTTTATTTATCTTTACAGTAATCTCTTTGTGATAATTGCAGTACTTTATTGGAATTGTTTATTTGTGAAGATCGACAATTTGTCCCCAGAACTCATTCCAAGTCCCAAGAACAAGAATTGGGGGGTCATAGTTACTTGCCGCACTCAAAGATAGCATTAGTCATGCTCACGGGGCCCGGCCTGTGTGGGCCCCAAAGCTGTATCTCCACTCCCGTCACAAGGTCAGCGCCCTTTCGTACTGGGCGTGACCACTCCTCGGGGCCCGCACCAGCGGGCCCTTCTCAGATAACGGCAGTCTGACTGCGCCGTTTCCAAGTGAACGTGAAAGTTCTGCACACTGTAGGATGAACACGGTGGATTCATTACGCCTTTTCCAGTTTTCTTCACTGAGACTTGAAGAAAAAATTGATATTAAATGGTTAGCACATCAACCGAGTGACTTTTCATTTACACAAATTGATGGAAAGAAGAAAAGAACTCTCAGTATTCCGTAAGATAAGCTATGGCATTAGCATCATTTTTACAAAAATCTTTTGTTTCTGTTGACATAACACTATTTGATTAAAAGTCTTAATAAAAAATCATACTTCTGATTTTGAGGAAAGTTTATAGATTTAAAGGTTTAATTAATTAATATTAATTATATGAATGATTAAATGACAATTCTTTAATTAAATAAGTTGTTGATTCTGATATGATATTCGTGCTTTTGCACCTGGCCCCACCAGGAAAAAATGTCACGATCTGCCACTGGATAAGGGTGTTAGTGGAAGTGCAGATCAGCACATTACTATTCCAATTAAATGAAATTCTCTTACAAGTGAAGGAGGCTTATAGTGTGTGTGAGTGGAGGCGGCACGAGTCTTATCTTGAGAGCTAGGGCCAGAAAGGTCTTATGAACCAGCATTTATAGAATCCATCGTTTATAAAATAATGTACTCTTGAAAAAGACGTTTGACAAGAACATTTTGTCCACATAAGACGCCATTCTATAAGCAATGGTGTTCTCCATGTTCTCACAGAAGTGAGTTGATTACTTCATTACTTTGGTACAATAAGGAACAAGAATTAATTAATTTACAATACTTACTAAAGTAATTTAGTACTCTCAAGGCTGTCCAGAGACTTAATCATCTTTAAAACATCTGATTTTATTGAACCTCTATATGACTTTCAGTAAAATCAAATGTTTTACAGATGACTAAGTAGTAGTGCAATTTAAGTAGTAATGCACTCAATAGTGCAATTCAAGAAAGATTTTTTTTCTTTCTGTCTTCAGTGGGAGCGTAGAGCAAATCTCTCTCGGTTTGAAGGATCTTCTAGCATCTCTTCAGCTGATTACTTTGGAACTGGGTCAAGTGCAAATCGTGGTGGTGGAGGTGGTGGTGCTGGAATACACACGCCTGATTTAGAGGAAGTGAAGGAGAGTGTTCGTCAAGGAGTGACTAAAGTAGCTGGAAAATTGAGTTCCATTGCCAGTGGAGTGATGTCATCCATCCAGGTACTTTTAAAATGTTTATAAATGTGTGAATCTGAATTGATGGGTACATGTCAATATTTATGATTGAAATATTTTTTCAGGATCGTTATGGTTATTGAAAAGAAGCACATCCCATTACCCACTTGGCTGCAGAAGAACGCAGACTGCAAACTTGCTTCAATCTTGCATCTGTGTGCCTTCTTGTTCACTAATATTTCATTTGTAAGGTGTTATCCTCTAACTCATGTTCATGAAGTGATCTACTTTGTATTCATACATTCCTTTCATTCTTGGGTACTAAATATTTTCAAAATCTATTTTTTCTGAACAGCATCTTTAGAAGTAATTCCATTCACATACTTTCACAATTTATGCTTAAAGGAGGTTGTTGCATGGGTGATACTGGCTTTAGTATCTTAGGTACAAAAAGTTTCAAAATAATTTTATTGCTGCTTATGCATTATGTATTGACTGAGGCAATGGAATGGTAGTTGTGAGAATGAATTATTTGGCAAATGTTAAAAGTTCTCAATAATCATTTTGTCCAGTTAAAAATATAATTGTAATGTCCAGTCCCAGCATTAACCTTAAAGCTACCAGGATCTGTGCCTGTAGTTTTCAAGAGAATCACTGCTTGTGTGCGTTGTATGTTCATTTCTCTTTGACAACATGGTTACAGATGCATTTTTCTATGTATTAAGAGTTTGTAGACTTGCGTGTTCACTGTCAAACAGCCAATGAAGGAAAACATCACTAAAATGCCAGATAAATGCATTGAAGTGGTAACAAATAGGTATAGGGAAGGGAAAGTATATTGTATAAAAACAAACATTTATTTTATTGATTTTGATTTTATTTTTTGTCTTGTACATACTTTTAGATTTAGAAAGTTTGACTAGCAAAACATTGTGCCATGACATATGGTACCAAACCCATCAATTTACACCTTTGAATGAAAGTCAAACCCAACTTGTAATTCAAATGTTCCCTTACTTTTTTAAGAATGAGTCAGATTTTTGTAATGGTGCCTGAATGTCAAACTGAGAATAATTCCTTGTTATAACTTGTTGTTTGGAGTGGGTTTGGAACGTTTTAGCTGTACTGAATGAAATTGTAACTCATATCATGTATAGATTGTGCTAACTGCAATTGTGGCAGAATTTTTATTATAATTCTGGTTGCATTGCTCATTTACCTATTATTTCTGTGGTAGCATTAAACCGCAAGTTAGTTTCAGTTAACTTTACATGCATTAGTTTATGATCATGGTCCTGGTTCTATTCTCTGCAATGTTTTTTTTTATTGGGAAAGCTATTTATATATTTTGTGTTGTATGTATTTATGAGTGGAACTTTATCAAGAGAGCTGCCAGGAGTGGGGATCAGCTTTGTCTTCCTCACCCAGTTCTTGCAACCATGTCACTTGCAATTTCAGCTGCAATTAGAGGTAGCACATTCTTGTAATGTTTCTGAAGAATATTTTTAAACTTGTTTAATGTATTGCATTGACATGGTGTTAAAATACATGAAAAACTTTCTGTTGCAGTGAAGTTTTAAATTTAATGTATTGAGGAAAACCATCACAGGAATATCTGATTGTTTGGGGCATTTGGTTTTATCATGATCTAGGCCTTTTAAGAAATGTGTTCATTTTGAAAGTTTAGTGTCTCTTCCTTAATATGTATTCAGGAATATAACGATGACAATAAATTGACAGCTTGCTAAAAGTTGGGCTGTTCCAGTGACCTGCATCATAAATTCTTTATGGTTAAAGGAAAATTTAAATGCAATGTCAAACTACCACATTAAAACATTGTCGACGACTTGGGAGAAGTAACATTAAAACCTTGAATGAATATGCTAGAAACTTTTTAGAACCTAATCACATATTTAAAATATTAAATTATGCATCATTTTACCAGTAATTTTCATCGTGTTGCTTCAGTGGTTTATGAAAGTGAGTTCACTTTGTGAGAATCTTCCAAATATGATTATGATTGTTTCCCAATTAATCCAATTTTTGATGATACAAGGAATGAAAGTGGGTTATTATTTAAGTCTTAGGAGTTTCATATTTTGTTAGATTATTTTTGTTTTTGCTTCCCTCCATTCAAACAAGACAGTTGGGAAGGATTTTGGAAAATTAGATATTCAAGATAATGGTTTGGAGGGTAAGATGTTAAATAGTTAACATATTTTAAAAGTTAATTTCTATGCAATGCTAATTAGATTGATTATATTCTTTCCCATTGTATTATAATATTTTTAAATTTTTTATCAATGATAAAATGTTATAATTGGTCCAATTGGCAACATTTAATAGTAATATGAATGAGTGTAATTTAGAAAACTGACTGGAAACTTTTTTCTACAAGATTAATTTTTGGAAGTAACTGATTAACATGGAAATCATGTAATGGACAAAATCGGAGGATATTTTCTGATGGAATGTGTACATATGTCTGCAATTTTATACTTGGAGAAACATTCACCCCTTGTGAATATCATGTCAACTTTTATGCTCATTGACAGGAAGACATCATTTTTTTATTCTTACAGGACTACATCTTTGTTTTAGGCTTTAAGAAAAAATTAGATTAAATTGACTGTTAGGTTGCTTGACATTTAATGTGTCCACTACTAACATCTTTGTAATACTACAAAGTACACCCAATGAATGCAATGGGGAAAGAATTATGTTTTCTTTTGTCATTTTTGAAATCGTAATATTTTAATCACTAACCACAGAATGAATGCCAGATCTTTCCTGTAGGCCCATAGGAAAAATATATAACTCCTGGATATTCCTGTGTATCTTCCCTGCCCCTTTTTTTTTCCTTTTAATTTCTTAATGTCCTTTTAATTGGATTTTTTATTGGATACCAGTGCAAGCTCTGCAAATCACAAGCTAACGACTTGGAAGAGAGAAACTTGTAAACAATGTTAATGAGGTTTCAATTACGTGTAAATCCAAACACTCCAGCCATTGTTCAATTAATCTAATAGAAAATTGCAAAATAAACATTGGAAAAATAATATTAGAATTAATTGCATGGAAAATTTTGCTCAGAAATGAAAAAAACTATTGGGGTTAAAACTTACCCCATCAGTTCTAAGTGGAATTTTGTATAGACCACTGAGGGTTAGAGATACATCTGTTGCTGCTTTTGTGCTTTCACTAGTCTATTCATATTGACCTCAGGTTCCTCCTTGCACTTCAATTTTATATTGCTGATACAAAAAGATTAGTTCATAATACAGTTTTTAGCATAGCAGTGTTCAGGTATTTAGAGAAATATCTCGAAAGGAAATATTTGCATTCAATGTGCCGCACAAAGAATCTACCTTCTGCTTCCTAAACACATTTTCATCATAGTAAACCCCCAAGAAATTTATGATAGGATATTTGTAGGATTGACTTGTCTTCAATACATTAGGATTATGCACCACACAACTGCAGATATCTAAAAATTAATTGTTAATTTTTAATTTAATTTTTGCTTGTATATAAAATAAGCATTTGCGCCTTCTGTTGATTCTATTCTGTTCATTTCTAAAGAAATTCTCCTCTGCAGTAGGTAGCAGTCCGGCCTTTTTCTGTGCAATTGCAAAATACTCTTGTAACATCTACATATGGTATTAAAGTCACCAGGGAGTATAAGTACTATATTTATACATAGAATGAATCACAGTGGGACACCAGGTGATACAAGTTTGAAGACAGAATGAATCTTGCAAGTTTCATAACAGATTTCAGTACATTGATTGGGACTAATACTTTATCAGATTATTTACAAAGCCTGTTATGCCATAACATTCCAATTTCTCAAGCAGTATATTGTATAACACATTATCATAGGACTTTGATATATCTAGAAAGAGACTTGATGCCTGGATTTTTTAAATTCAATGCTTTGTGAATGAAGTTTCCAGTGGAGGCCAAAGATAATCCCTTTTTAAATCCATGTTGATGTTTTGCAAGTATTTTCAGATCCATGAGCTTATTATTTACCTTTTGATGTTCCTTTTCGAAGAGCTTGGCCAACATAAGAGGATTATAATTTTTATATAACAGAAGGATTATAATTTTTTGCTTACATGTTACCACCTTTTCTTTTTTTGTAAACTTAAAATAATTATAATCATTGCAATCACAAAGAGCACACACTTAAAATGCTGTTTATTAGATATGGCAATATGTTAATTAAGCTGTTTTTACATAGTTTCAGCATAACTGATTATAATCAAAACCTGTAGCTTATTATTTATCAAACTACTGATCAATCTCTTCAGTAATTGATCAACCCTCAGGATATTCATTTTGTTGAGATTAAGAGATTTTGTCAAAGCGTTGGGTTAGAAAACATCATTTAAAATTTTACCTACCTTATTAACATTCACAATTTTTTCATTGAATCTCTGAGATTAAAATTCCCCAACTAAATCAGTTTTCAATCATTTCTATTTAATTAATGTTCGGTAATGACTGCATCTTGTGTTTAGAGCAACTTCTAATTCTTCAGACTTATTGCTTAAATAATATATGTTCTGGTATAATACAGTTGGAATCTTTTAAAGAATTTCACATTTACCGCAGTCATCTAGTTCCCAGCTGCTTTTTAACAACAGCTTACAGTGTCTCTATGAAAGGCTAAAATGTACATCTGGGGGTTGATTTTCATTCTTTTAATATCACCAATTTAATAAGACCGTTCTTTCCTCTTTTGTTATGACATTGTCTGTGTCTGGTGGTTCAAAGTTTTCAAGAACTTCAGTTTATTTATTTTAAGTAAACTCAATATTTATACAAGATGACGATATGGCAAGTTGATAACCACTGGTTATGTAACAGATACTACCTAGCATTATTTTCAGTCCTTAAATCTTCTCTGATTTTCTGAACACATTTACAGATTCGTTGCAGGTTATATATGTATTTTACAATATTGTTTGAAAGGATTTTCTGTAATTTTATCAGTATTTTCATACAGAAGGCATTTAACACCTTGATCTAGCATAGGGAAAAAGAGGGCGCAGAAGGAAGCGCTTTTTAAAAACTAAGCGACAGGGCAAAATGTTATCCAAGAATATTCTCAATTCTAATCGACTAGTTGCGTTTACCACTATTTCCGGCATAATTCTTGCAAATAATAAATTAATTGATGTAGTTCCAGAAAATTTAATAATAATCTTGCACTTAGTTGAATAGACGCCAAATAATGCGTTAATTGGCTAAAAGCTGTCGCAATTTGAACGTTTCTGTACACTCTCTGGAACTGATATTCCATACTTGGATTTTCGTAATATGGCACGTGAGGTACTTGTCTTATGATAAAATCTGGCATGACTTTCTCGATCGTCCCGCCAGTTGTCGCATGATCGCGACCGTACCAGTGATCAAGCGATATTAGCGACGCGACTGAGAAAGACGCGAAAAGCCGTGCCATATTCCACGGTGAAGACAAGTTCCTCACGCGCCACGTTACGAAAACCTAAGTATAAAAAGGTGTCCTGGAGTGAGGTTACTCTGTTCCCGTACAGTGCGACCACGAAATTTTAGGTTATTGCAGTCTTGGCATAAAAATTGTGTGGTTAGAAATAAAAGGATTTCGCTGAAGAATATTCAACAGCAACAAGAATTAAACAACTTCTAGATGAAATTGTAAGGTATGTTCAAGCTTATAAAATGGGAAAATGTAGCTTAGTATGTAAGCAGTTGTATCACTTCGCATTGCAAAAGTGAAGTAAGTGGTTCACGTGCTCCTGTTGGTGGAATATTGTTGGTGTTGGAAAGTAATAAAAATATTGTGTTTCTTCCACTGAGCAAATATGTAATGTGTTTTTAGCTCTTATTCGCCCACAATCTGCTACCTCACAATATTTGTTACCATTACAATTTTTTGTACAGTGTTTTCTTATGTCATGAACTTGTATAAATGTTAAGTTGTAGCGAGGAAATTGTTCAGAAGAGAAAACGGTCGAAGATTATTTTCATTCTTACACAGAGAGAAAAGAACAAAGCAAAGTTGTAAACAGGCCTTGTTTTCAAATGTTGAAATGTTGCGAGGTTGCTGCGGCGGATAGCAGTCCTGCTATTTTTCTGTGCAATTGCAGAATACTCGCGCAATATTGACCTGCTGGTTACTGGGAAATACTACCAGTATCATGGAAAGCTTTCGTCATTATCTGCACTTCTGCAATGTATGTAGAGTAGGTGGTCATCGCACATCACGCCCGGGCAATCGCATACAAACGTACGCGATAGCGTCAAAACGACCAGCTGAATCTGGTACAACCCGTGGAAAGAAAACCGCGACGGTGATAGGCTGCAACGGCACACCTTCAAGCGTCTTCCGCCGCTGCCGCCACCGCCATCCTGAGGACTATGACATAGTGTCTCCGGCATCTTTACGGAGTCTCGAACACGCGCTGGGAGAATGCTATCCTTCGCAGTGCAAACAGCCACCCCGCAAGTACTCAAAAAGCCCTGAGCCGCCGGAAGACGACCTGCCACCGCCTCCGCCTGCTCCCGAGGGCCCCCACCGCTTCAACGAGATGAACATCCAGATGCTTCCGGCGTCGCTGCACCGCCACTTGTTCGGCGCGTCGGCGTCTGCGTCTGCGTGTGCGTCGGCGGAGCGGGCCCGGGCGGCGGCGCGGGCGCGCAGAGAGCTGCAGCGGCGGGGGTTGCTGCGCGCGCCGCCCGTGCCCCTGGCGGACCCCGGGCTGCGCCTGCCGCGGCTGCGCGGCGCCGACGTGGAGGAGCACTTCCGCGCGCTGGGCGAGGAGCAGAGCGGCGCGTACCGCGCGCTGCTGCAGGGCCTGGCGGCCGCCCCCGAGCCGCCGCCCCCGCCCGCGCCCGCCGAGTGGCAGCTGCGCGTGGGCTGGACGCGCTACTCCCCCGGCCAGCCCCCGCGCCCCGTGCCCTTCCCGGCGTGCGACGCGCTCGTGCTGGACGTGGAGGTGTGCCGCGCGGCCGGCGAGGCCCCGGTGCTGGCCACGGCGGCGAGCGCGGACGCGTGGTTCTGCTGGGTGAGCCCGCGCCTGGCCGCCGCCGCCGCCGGGCCCGCCGCCGCTCCCCCGCGCCGCTACTCCGCCGACGACTTCCTGCCGCTGGAGAGCGAACCCGCGGCCGGGACCTTCGCGCCGGGGATGGTGGAGCGGCCGCGGGTGGTCGTGGGTCACAACGTGTCTTACGACCGCGCGCGTGTGCGCGAACAGTACTGGTTGGAACGGTCGTCGTTGCGCTTTGTGGACACGATGTCGCTGCACGTGTGCGTGGGCGGGCTGGCCAGCGGGCAGCGCGCCGCCTTGCGTTCTACGGCGGAGGCCGAGCCCGAAGACGCCGCGTGGCGCGAGGTGGCCGCGCTCAACTCGCTCGCCGACGTGCATCGCCTCTACTGTGGCGCGCCGCTCGACAAGGCGGCGCGGGACCTGTTCGTGAGCGGGCAGCTGGCCGAGGTGCGTGCCGACTTCCAGAACGCCGCCGCGTACTGCGCCGGGGACGTGGCGGCCACGTGGCGCGTGCTGGCCAAAGTGCTGCCGCTGTTCCTGGAGCGCTTCCCGCACCCGGTGTCGCTGGCCGGGCTGTTGGAGCTGGGCGGGGCGTACCTGCCCGTGGGCGCCGCCTGGCCCCGGTTCCTCGCCTCCGCCGAGCGCACCTACGACGAGCTGCGCGCCGAGTCGCGCCGCACGCTGGCGCGCGCCGCCGACGACGCGTGCGCGCTGCTGCACGCGCACGCCTACCGCCGCGACCCCTGGATGTGGGACCAGGACTGGAGCGTGCAGGAGCTGCGCTTGCGGAAGAGCGCGTCCAAGAAAAGCGCGCCGGGCGCCGACGAGGGCTTCGACCCGGAAGAGTGGCCCGACAAGTTCCGCCCCCTCGCCGCCACGCGCTCCCAACTGCCTGCCAAGCGCCCCTTGCTGCCGGGGTACCCCGCCTGGTACCGCAACCTGTGCGACCGCCCCGGCGCGGAGGAGTGGACGCCCGGGCCTGCGCGGGTCAGCACGGGCCTCCAGCTGACGCCCAAGCTGCTGCGCCTCACGTGGGAGGGTTACCCGCTGCATTTCGTGCGCGAGCACGGGTGGGGCTTCTTGGTGCCGCGCGACGGTCACGAGGGCGAGGCCGAGGGCGAGGGCGAGGACGCGGACGCGAAGCCGCCGTTGGAAGCGCTCCGCGCGATGTGCCCGGTGGTGGCGGAGGCGCGGGTGGAAGCGAGAGACGCGGCTGGTGCCGTGGAGGGCGTGCGGCGCGAGGTGCAGGAGCGCCTGGGGTGGGCGGCGCGGCGCGGGCGCGGGCGCGGGGACGTGGACGGCAACGCGGCGGCGGCGCCCCACTGGTACAGCGGCGCGGGCGTGCGGTGCGGGGCGTCGGTGGGCGGCTGCTGGTTCCTGAAGCTGCCGCACAAGGACGGGGCGGCGCGCGTGGGCAGTCCGATGGCGCGCGACTTCCTGGGCGCGTTCGAGGCGGGCGTGCTGGCGGGCGCCGGGCCCGGGGCGGCGCGCGTGCTGGACGTGGGCCGCCAGCTCAGCTACTGGCGCAACAACCGCGAGCGCGTGCTGGGGCAGCTGGTGGGGTGGCTGCCGGCGGCGGCGCTGCCCCGCGGCCTGCGCGCCCGCGGCGCCGGCTTGCAGCTGGGCGCCATCGTGCCGCAGGTGGTGGCCGCGGGCACCCTGACGCGCCGCGCCGTCGAGCCCACGTGGATGACGGCGGCCAACGCCCAGCCCGGCCGCCTGGGCTCCGAGCTGCGCGCCCTCGTGCACGCGCCCCCGGGCCACTGCTTTGTCGGCGCCGACGTCGACTCCCAGGTACGACGACTTTAACATCTTTTGTAAGTTTACAAACAACATTACCGTTTCTTATTGGCGAGTTACTTCCTTTGTCCGTGGAAGATAAATTTGCAATTTGGCAGGGAATATGTTTCCAGCTATATATTACTACAGATTGTCGGTATACAATCAGCAATGACGAAGATTCTCATCGTTTATCTTAATAATGTACCTCCTCCATTCATGCCCTCACGAAAGTTTGGTATATATCTTTGGTTGGTGTTGAGACGAGTGATGAAGAACGTCGGTGGGCCATCGTGCGGTTGCAGGAGCTGTGGATCGCCGCGGTGCTGGGTGACGCGTCCGCGACAGGCATCCACGGCGGCACGCCCTTCGGCTGGATGACGTTGAGCGGGTCGAAGGCGGACGGCACCGACATGCACAGCGTGACGGCGGCGGCGGCCGGCGTGTCGCGCGACGAGGCCAAAGTGCTCAACTACGCGCGCATCTACGGCGCGGGCCCGCGCTTCGCCCAGCGCCTGCTGCAGCGCTTCAACCCGGCGCTGGGCGACGCGGAGGCGCGCGCGCGCGCCACCAACATGTTCGCGCTGACGAAGGGGCGGCGCGTGTGGCGCGCGCGGGCGGCGTGGGCGGCGGCGGCGGAGGCGGCGGGCGGCGCGCGCGCGGCGTCGGCGGGCGAGGCGCGCCGCCGGGCGCTGGCGCTGGGCGCCTCCGTCGACGAGGTGTTCGGCGCGCCGCGCTGGGAGGGCGGCACCGAGTCCGCCATGTTCAACCGGCTGGAGGAGATCGCCAGCGCGGCGCGGCCGGCCACGCCATTCCTGGACGGGCGGCTGAGCCGCGCGCTGGAGGCCGTCGTGGACGACGACCGCTTCCTGCCCACGCGCGTCAACTGGGTGGTGCAGAGCGGCGCCGTGGACTTCCTGCACCTGATGGTGGTGTGCATGCGCTGGCTGCAGCCGCGCGCGCGCTTCTGCCTGAGCTTCCACGACGAGGTGCGCTACCTGGTGGCGGCGCGCGAGCGGCACCGCGCCGCGCTGGCGCTGCACGCCACCAACCTGCTGGCGCGGGCCTTCTGCGCGCGGCGCCTGGGCCTGGCCGACCTGCCCGCCGCCGTCGCCTTCTTCGCGTCCGTCGAGGTGGACGCGGCGCTGCGCAAGGACGCGCACCACGACTGCGCCACGCCCTCCAACCCGCACGGGCTGCGCCGCGGCTACGGCATCCCGCCCGGCTGCGCGTTGGACGTGTACGAGGCGGTGGCGCGCGCCGGCGGCGTGCTCCGGGCCCCGAGGGCGACTAGTGCTAAGCCCGCTATCGGCGACTAAACGCGTGGTGAAACGACCCTTTTCCGCCGTTGCATCCACAACTTGAAGATCTGCTCACACTATTAACGAGGTGCTCAAAATTGACTTATATTTTTGTGGGTTTGTAGTAAAATTGCGTAAATCATCGTACATCAAGAAGCCTGTGACAAAATGCAGTTAACATAGTACTAGTATCATAGTTTCTTATGATCTTCTTGCCGCTAGGACTTCAAGATACATATCGCGGGTTTACTACTGTAGGGAGTCCACTTAATCCTGCATAGCTCATGCCAACGTTCAATACATTTTGCTTGTGTAGAACCTTCAAGGCTCAAGGTGTTTGCTGTATGCCCTCCGCATCATTTAAAGTATGTTTTAACGAAGAATTATAAAATATTTTCTTCTGTTATTGCCTTATACACAAAATTACTATTTCATGGATAATGTAGGTGAATATTTATTTTTCTTTTTTACTAATGAGTATTAGGAACGTCCATTTGTTTCAACAGCATTAAATTATGGGGGGATAGATAAGGTACAAAATATTTGGGAGTAGTGATGACGAAACTTTCAATTTCTTGTAATCCATTAATTATAATTGAAGAAATTACAAATTTCAAATCAAGTAACTGGTCAAATTTCAAATCAAGTAATTAATCAATTAATTCAAATAAAACAGGAACAAAACTAATCGGTAGTGTTTTTGGTCTCGTTTAAAAGAAGATAAAAATTGGAATAAACAGGGATAAATTGTCTTTCCCATTCATTATCTGTTGATGTTTAAACTTTTAATGTTGAAAAATTATTTGACATATTTCTTCTTGATTTTAGCTGCTTTCCACAGTGTTCACTAAATCATTAAGCCTCATAAAACTATATCATGCCTTACTTTTTCCTGGAATTATTTCAATTTAAATTACAGACTATCAACCAAATCACATGCTCTCAGCAATTAAAACAACTCATGTTAATAAAACAATACAAAGCATTCAGAGCACTGATTAAAAAAAATTCTCTGAGAGCGAGACAGTGTCAACTAAATTTTCCCTTGCTGTCCCTCTAAACACTCTGCCACCTGCTGCAAACTATGTCTGTGGTGAGTTGTGTGCAATTGGAAATTCTGTTTCATTCCAAAATTTGGGATTCAACCGAATATGATCAATTGATTTCAGAAGAGTCAAAAAGTCAAAAGTGGTTTGAAGATACTTTGTGAAGATTAATAGAGTATTTTAAGTAATATAAAAAAACAGGACTGTGTCTAATACAAACAATGTAGATCTGCCACATTAATTATATTTTTATGCAATATTTCTAGCGCACATTCTTTCGGTGATCATTAGACATTGGATGTTTAGGCACTAAAAAATCGTCTTTTAGGCGCCTGAAAAAGTCAAGAATAAGGCGAAAAAAGTTGTCATAAGTTACATACACAATAAAAAGGAAAAATTGTATTTTTTCTCTATATTATTTTGTAAACTTAAATGCACAAAACCAGTTTGCACATTTTAATGTAAAACTAGATTTATATATTTACAACTCTTCTACATTTTATTCTTAATAGTTTCCATTAACTAGTAATATTTACATATTACCAATAACTTTTCAAGGATCACAATTTCAAGTTTGCCACGACAGGGAGACAAAATCAGTTTGAATGCGGAGAAGGATATCTGAACCATGTGCCTGGTATATAGTTTAGAAGTCCAACACCAGAAACACTGAAACCTTCTGGGAATTTATATTTATTTCCACTTAAAATTTCGGTTCCCTCGGTGTATTGTCAATCGACCATGTTCTCAGATCATGGCTGGTATTTATGAAATAGGGAAATGGAGAAAAATCAGTTGGTATACTTTCAGGAATTCTCTCATAATTTTAAATTTCATGATGTGAATTGAAGGTTTCGTAATGAATGGTCACATTGGACCATCGCCAATTTTCAGATATCTTAGCATTGTGAATAAATAAAAGAAATAAAAGGTAAAAAAGTCCTAAAAAAAGGTATTTATGCAAAAAATAGGCATTTATGCTAAAATAAGCAAAAATAAGCATTATAAAACTTCGTCATATGTCATCATTTGTCTTGATTCGTGCACATATATATTATCAGCCTTTAAATAAGTTCTCTAGAAAAAAATAGGCATTTTCCTAAACATCCAATGTCTAGTGATCATATACATTGGTACCACTGAATGAAATTGCCATGAGCTTACCAGCTGAGTTAGTTCAGAACCAGCATTGCTGCTGCTTCCTGTACAGCAATTCTGACTTGGAGGTTTGAGTTCCAACCCTAGCTAAATCCATGGAACAAGTTCTTTCCTTCCATTTCCTTGTCTGATCCTTTCCCTTACACACACACGCACACGCACACGCACTCGCACTCGCACTCTCACTCACATACTCTCACTCTCACATACTCTCACTCTCTCATACTCTCACTCTCTCATACTCTCACTCTCTCATACTCTCACTCTCTCATACTCTCACTCTCTCATACTCTCACACTCTCTCTCAATCTCACATTCTCTCACTCTCTCTCACTCTCTCTCACACTCACTCTCTCTCACATACTCTCTCACTCTCACACTCACACCTCCTTGAAATGCTCTTCCAACAAAAGTCAAAACAGAATTTCTCAATTAAAAAATAATTATGCCCAGAGGAATTACAGGCTCTTTCACTAATTGCAAATTATTTTATCATCATTGTTACTTTTGTTGCAATTTATGCAAAAAAGTGTTCATTCATGGGTTACATTCATTTAACCCATTCTTCCGTATTTTTGGAGTGTTTCAATTGTTTGAATCGGTAAGTAGAAAGACAACCGTCACTATCTTCATCTGATATTTTTATTTCTTCTTGCTTTTACTATTTCTTCCCTTTCCTTTACCGATTTTATCCTCTTTCTTTCCTTTATCTTTGTTTTTTTTTTGCAGCAGCTGAGCAACTTGCCGTATTGCTAAGTTTCATCAACTTTTTAATCAAATTATACAATAAAATTAAGGGGGGAGAGACACATAACCAGTGGTAACTGGTTTTGAGCAAAGTACAAAGTGTAAATTTGCTCCATGTGTAAATGCAGCCCTATGCAAAAACCATTGGAAGTGAGGACATGTGTTCTTTGATAATATTATTAACAATAGTTGAATCTTATGTGAAAATAGAAGAGATCCAATGAAGAACAAGCTAAATTTTACAATTCTTCCAAAAGATATTGTTACTCATGTCATGCTGGATAATATCTCACAATCAGAAACTTAACTCGTCAAACACTTCCCTCGTCACTCACTCTTTTTTTTTAATTAAACCTAAGAACCGTTGGCATTAAAGATAATTCTGTTTTGTTTTAAGTTTCAAGAATTAATGTTCTGTTTTGTTGCGTTAATTGTGTACATACTTTTTTGTAAGTTAATCTCTCACTTTCATTGTACTAATATTTGTAAATGTTTTATGATTGTGTGTTCATTTTTCATTGTGAACTATTATGCAATATGAGAAAATAAATGTTAACAATGATCCAATATTATTGTTTTCACCATTACTAATAAATTCGTTGGTGGTTTGCTAATTAACTTTAATTTTTATACGGTTTTGTAAGTAGCAAAAGGTTGGGAACCTTTGGTTTATAAGATTAACAGACCCTCGGATTGTGTCAAGAGTGATCAACACTTGTAAGAAACCAAATGGGCCTTGTGGGTTCAGTCTGAACAATGTAAGGTTAATAATACTTTCTCTTTAATTAGTGTGAATTGTAAATTATTATTTTTGTTGTTTTCAATGTAACAGATTCACAGAATTGTTCATAAAATATGAATAATATATCATTGTAAAACACATATTGTAAATTTTTGTACTTAATGATAGTGGTATGTATTACTTATTCTTCTGTATTTTAATTATGTAGTATTTATTTTTAATATTAGTTTTGTTATGGCATCCTTGCCTGTTGTGTTGATTTGTTCACCTTTCAGAGTTATACTTTTGATGTTTATTTCCTTTGAATATGTTTGTAATGTTTTGATGACCAGTCTTCTCATGTAGACCAGTTCAGTTGCTATTAAACAATTGATAATTCTCTTATTCCATTAATTGTTATGACTGGCATTAGATGCCATGAACAGGAAGGAAGTAGTAATTTGATATTTGATCTCTGTTCCATATCTGCTAGTGCCTGTGGTAAATGGGTTTCTCTGCAGGATAGGTAAAATGAAACAATTTTAGCTTGGAATTGTCTATGGCTCCCTATTGTTCATATGAGAATGAGTTCATTATGGGCATTCCTGGCAAAGCAACATAACCTCTATTTTATCCTTTTAATTGTTTGTAATATTATTTATTTATATTATTATATTATTATTATCAATTTACAGAGTAAGCATTTTTGTACTATTACATTTGAACCACAAAATATTATGTATTTCTATAGAATTAATTGATTTTCCTTGGAAGAGGCAGTATCAGTTGTTGAAACCTAGGAACTAGTCACAACCTCATTGCCATGAGCAACTGCTAATGCCCCATGCTGTATTTGGTTATTCCCTGTGCTTTTTGACCTTGGATATTTCTTTGTTGTGTAATGGTAACATGATTTTTTATTGAGTTTCATCAAAAGTGAAAATGTGAGTGGGAAAGGTGTGACCTTTGCCATCACTGATGCCATAAGAGACCTACTAAACCTTGAATATGCCACTGGAATCCCCTATATGGTGTTAGTGTCCAGCAAATCATGAATTCAGTTACTTTTCGAGATGAATTCCATATTTATAACAGCTCACCGCTCTAGAGTTTGACAGACAATTTTCAGATACAAACATACTTAACACTATTCAAAATCAATTCCACTGCTGTTGAAAACAATAAATTTCAGGTCTGTAATTTGTATTTTTATAAAAATTTCACTGCCTCATATTCTACTCTCGTACTTTAAATAAATACCCATCAATCACCCCTAGATTATCAGTGCCTTCTGTAAATTCCCATCAATTCTTAATTGCCTTACCCAAGTTCAAATTCTTATGGGACTTTAATTTCAAGAGCCTTTGGGAATTTTAGGTAACCATAATGATGTAACTGAATCTTTCAGGAAAAATAGCCATGTAATTGAATTCATTTATTGGAATTTCTCAGTATAATTAATTACATTTGTATGCTGAAGATTATGCACGTGATACCAAATTTTTGCAAAGTAATTTGTTTTGAAACTTGTGAAGATAAAGTATTTAAACACTAAGCTGTAAATGACAGTATTTACAAAGATGAATGCAAATTGACATTCATCTTTGTAATTGAAAGATGTTGCAAAAGACATTCTTTCCTTTAAATTATGTTTGATTTTTCACTTTGTTGTTAAGTTTTTTTTAGAAAGAAGTGAAGATATTATCAAATTTTTTTTTGAAATGTAGCAATGAAAATATAAATTTTGTTCATATGAAATTGAAATGAGGTTTTTATGGTTAAAGAAATTTCTGTTCAGAGAGAAAGAACAGTTTGAAGTTGCACTTAAATGTCTACCTTGAGGTGTCAGATATAAATATTTTCTTAAAAGTCAACAAAGTGAATTTCCTCCAAAGTGCACACCCATACATAAATTTTGTTGCAGATACTACATCATTGAAAAAATTTCTTCAAATTTCTTTAAATTCTTTTTCATATTACTTCTGAGTTTTTTGTTCATTTGATTCGAGTTCTGAAAGAGTTTTCTCAGGAATCATTTGTGTATTATAAAGTGGTATCTATTTTGTTTATGCTGTATGTAAAAAAGGCATTTATATTTTGCAAGAAATTACTGGCAAGTTTGAAAGAACATGTCAGGGCCATTTATATATGAGTTTTAATAGTTTCTTTTTCATCCACCTATCTGTTTCAACTAAAAGGTGATTAATAGTACAATAAAACTTGCTCAGTGCGGAACATGTACAGTGTGGAAATTTGACTAATGTGAACATAAATTGCAGTCCTGCCAAACAAATTCTACAATTCTTCTTCTGCACTATATTCACTACATGTGTTTCTGCACTATACGCATTATGTTCTGCATAATGCAGAATCTTGTCTATTACGGAAAAAAAATACTGGTCCCTTGAGGTTCCGCATTAAGCAAGTTTTATGGCATAAAGAAATTAAATAACTTGCTACAGGTTGCTTCATCAGGGCAATAGGGCTACTTGGTAATGAATGAATCCAATGAAAATTAGATATAAAAACAATTTCTGTTTTGAATCTGTCTGAACATATGAAGTAATTTGTTCATTATGTTCACTGTACATTACTTCGTTACATGTTGTTACATTATACTAATTTTATGGGAGAGTTTGAAAAACCTCATTATATTAAAATAATTTTAATCACATTGCAATTCAACATTGACTACTCTTGAACCTTGTAATAATCAAAATTCAATGTTCGTGAAAAGAGACTTAATTAGGGTGGCACATTATCTTTTATCTGATGATTGATATTTGCAGAAAGAAATACACATGAATTTGTTCAAAATCCTTACCAAGAATTCTGGCATCAGGAACTCAATTTTTAATTGAACATTTTTTTGTGTAATATATACTTTTTAAAAAATTTAATCACATTTTTTATTAATTTTCATTTGTTTGCCTGTCTGTTTTCTTATGTATTAGACATTTTCATTGTAAAATGTGCATTTAAATGTTTCCGATCGTTTAAACTCAAAAGTTGTAAAATAGCATTAGCATTATTTATTTTTTGGGTAAAAAAAAGCTTTAATGCTTTAGAAAATTTCCATATTAGTTTTAGAAAAATTTCCCTGCCTTTTTTTAATTTTCAGTCTAATAAAGATTGCGTTCATAAAATTAATTTTCCTTTCTATGGTATTTTACAATCTGTGTAGCCAATGATTTATTATTTTTTGTGCAGAAATCTAATATTTTTAGGTGATTTTATTGATTTTTGTGATCATTAGAATTTTTTGAGCGCATTAAAATTTAGGCCCTAACCATTTATTAATTATTTTGTAATTATTTAGTAATCATTTCATTGGGCTTATATTGATTTTCTTTACAGTTATAAAAAAATAGTTATATAATGTGTATGTAGTTATATAAGTCACACTTGCATAGTGACGAATGTTTTGTCACTACCTTTAACAGTATTTTTTGTTATAAACTTTGATCACTGACATTGTTTCATAACATTAACAAGAGCCTGAAAAAATTAATAAGTGTGAAGTTCTTTTCTCTCTGCTTTTAGTAAATGTGGTAACAATAAATATTACTGTGTGTTCCTGTATTCTCCAGACAACAAAAATACAAAAAAATTGTGAATTTAGCAATTTTAACCTTCTGCAGATTACAACTTAAAAATGAATATTTTTGAGTATACAAATGCCTGTGTAATATTTTTAAGTAAAATCTCAAAAAAAAATGTTGTAAGATTTGAGAATCAAATTTGGAGAATCATTGTTTCTTTTGCTTTGTTTAATAAATTTTTCTCTTCAGTGACTATGATTTACATATCATGTTTCCTGTTCCAGATGTCAGCCTTTACAAAACGTAAACATGTAGAACGTGAAGTGTTGGAAGATACCCTGCAGGTACCTTCAGAACAACAGAAAGTAGTTCGTGTGCTTGCAGGGCGTGGCAACAACTTACATGAAGTTGAGGAACCCAATGGTGCACGATATCTTGCATCTATGCCAACAAAATTTAGGCGTCATTTCTGGATAAAGCGTGGTGACTTTATATTGGTGGAACCTATTCCAGAAGGTGACAAAGTTAAAGCAGAAATTGCACTCATTTTGACTCATGATCATCAGCAGTTTTATCGGGCTAATGGCTGTTGGCCTCAAGAATTTGAAGAAATTGGTGCAACTAAAGAGGTAAAGGGAGAAGAGGATTTATTTGTGAATGTTAATCGGCAAATTCCTGGTGAACATTCCAGTGAGAGTGAGACAGACAGTGATGAGGATGATGATGATGACGATAGTGAAGATGATGATGAAACAAATGATACTGAAGAGTCAGATTCAAGTGATTCTGATTCCAACACACAAGAAGAATGACAGAAATTCTGCATATCTTTTACTAAAACCATTTTTGAATGTATGTTACCACATTCTCACATTCAAATTGTGCATTTAGACTTGTCATTATGGACTGTTTTCATAAATAAACGTCTTCTGAAATATGTTTGTGCATTTATAATTTGTAATGAATTATGTTCCCTTGAGCAAGATCTCGAAGTACTGCATTTTAATAAATTATTGTTGACCTCATTAGTGCAGATGATGGCTAACACATTGAAAACTGTTCTTGATGTTGTATGTGAACAAACCTAGTGCCTGAACCACACTTACGATCTTCCCCAAATTGAAGAAGACCCTGGCTCTAGTTGAAGCTTCGATTTTTTGAAAAACATTCTTTAAAATTTGGAGGTACTTTCCAAGCCCCGCAGACATTTTCAAAATTTTCTCAACAACGGCTTTAAAATTATTTCTTTAAATTTCTTGTAAATACAGAGTTAAATGTACTCATAAAAGTAGCATGGGTCCAATTTCCACAGTTAACTCTGAAGGTTCAAAAACTGCAAAAGTTTGAATTTTTTGGCATCTTCCAACAACTATAAAATTGAAGAAAGTGATTTTTGGTAGAAATGAAATTTGGTGTCCATAAATATCTCTTTGATTAAGGTCATGTAGATATTTTTGAAAATTTTATTAGTTTACGTGCAATAGTGCATGCAATATTTGCAATTTTAAAAAATAACAAAAACAAGCTTTTCTCATTAATGGCTAAATTAATTAAATTTTATTCTTTAATTTTTTTTTAGGGATGGTACCAAATGCACCCTATCCGATGACATAAACACCATATTGTTCTATTCTTTTGTTTTTTTAAAAATACAAAAATGTAATTTTTTTACTTGTCTCTCGCATCAGAAATATTTACAATATAGGCGATTTCTTCACATTATTATATTTACGAGTACATGTGCTTTACACAATGTCAAATAAATTTTCTTGAAAACAATAGTTTTCTGTAAAAATGAGCTCTATATTCCGCATTTTCAAAAACTCTCAAACGCCATTTTCTAAAAAATGGCTCCAATTCTTTTTTTTCACATTTTTCTAATGAATAGTGCAAATTGCATTGTTTAATATGACGTAAAGTTCATATTGCTGTATTCTTTTCTTTTTTCAAAAATTACATAAACTTAATTTTTTGAAATATTTCTTATGCCATTAATATGCACATTTCCATCGATTTGACTACATTATTGCATTTGTTAGTGTGAGTACTTCAAATGAAGTCAATAGATTCCTGTGAAAAAGAGTGTCAAATCTCGCATTTACAGTAATGCTTAATCACCATTTTCTTAAAAACGGCTTCAAATTATTCAATGAAAATTTCTATTTTGGACGAGGTTTTTACTCTTCTTTAATATTCTTGGAGTCATATTTCGGTTCTACTGTTAAGAAACCAAAAACTTAAGAAAATGTCAAGAAAATGTACTTTGGGTGACGATAGATGGCAACTGGCCAGAGAATGGTGGAAGACTTTAAAGCTAGTCCACACCAAGGAAATTAGAAAAATTTGCTACGAGAAAATCTGTGTCATTCTGTAACACCTCTAGTTACTCGTGTACTACCAATCATATTTTATACTTTGTGTACCATATTGCATTTTTGTACTATTACTATTTGTATTACTAACTGTTACTATTTGTACTATTACTAACAATATCTTATTATATTACTTCAAGTAATGTTTTTACTTTAATGTTGTTAACATTTATTGTCGTTAGATAATAATAATAGGGTTGACCACTTGTTAATATATAAGCATGAACTTTCACTTTTCTAGGTCTGATTGTAAAATTGTATTCTTGAATAATGCCTTTTGTATAAATCAGATATTTACAACCTTTTCCTTGCATCGAACCCTTTTAAAACAGTGATTTTTTCATCAACCTCAGAAACGCTTAAACACCACATTTATATACATTATTGTATATGTGACTGAAGGTGCTTCAAATGTCTTCAAATGAAGTTTTTCAAAAACTCAATAGAATCCTGTGAAAAAGAGCTTCAAATTTCGCATTTACAGTAATGCTTAATCACCATTTCTTAAAAACGGCTTTAAATTTTTTAATGAAAAATTCTATTTAGGTCGAGGTTTTACTCTTCTTTAATATTCTTGAAGTAATATTTTGGTTGTACTATTAGGAAAGCAAAAAGTTAAAAAAATGTTTTAAAAAAATGAACTTTGGGCAGATGGCAGCTGGCCAGAAAATGGTTCAAGACTTTAAAGCCAGACCGCATCAAGGAAATTAGAAAAATTTGTAGCACCTCTAGTTTCTTTAAAGTTTTGGTAGGGATAGTCCTAAATGCTCATAGTGCCTAAATACTCTCTATTCGATGACATAAACGTCATGCTGCTCTATTCTTGTGTTTTTTTCAAAAATTACAACAACAACAAAAATTTACTTTCTCGAGTCTAAGTAGGTGTAAAATGTCAGGTAATCGAGTTTTTTGGGGGTTAGTGCGAGTGGAATTGTTTTTCTGAGGGCGCTATTAATTTGGAGGTTAAAGTGGTGTATTGCTTTATCGATTTCTGAGGAGTTTTCTAGAGAGTTTGGTGTCTTTATCTTTTTTTATATTAAATGCTTAAATTTTGTCCAGTCTGTTCGGTAAGAGGCAACCGTTAGGTTATTACGTAGGAAAGTAGGCCTATTGAGAAGAGGATGGTCGGATATGAGTTCTACTTTTGGGTGTGGTGTACTGTTGTTGATATTGAGGGAGTGGATGGCAAAGTCCAAGATGTCATGTGGGAATTGTCGTTCCAAGTGCGTAGGTTCGTCAGGGGCAGAGAGAGTAAGGTGGTCTTTGCAACAGCAAACAACAAAAACTGAATGACTACTTAACAAAGTAGTCATTCAGTTTTTGTCCGTTTGTGTTGGTGTGTCGGCACCCCCATGTTACAGATTTTGAGTTCAGGTCTCCGATTAGTAGGTAGATTTGTTTGTAGTCAGTAAGTCGAGGTCTTGGCCTAGTAATGGTTTATATGGTGGTTTGTAGATTGATGCGATGGTTATGGGTCCGTTAGGTATTCCAATGTGAATGCGGGTATTTTCTATATAAGTTGTGGGAGCCGGGGGAAGAGGAGTGTGAGGGATATCTTTTTTCGTATTAGAATGGCTGTGTCGCCTCCAGGTGTCGGACGGTCAGTTCGGTATGTCAAAAAGTTTGGTATAGTGAGTTGTTGTCCTGTTGTAAGGTGAGTCTCTTGGATTGCTGGTATACCGACGGAGTAGTCATTAATGTATTGTTTCATGTCGTTCAGCTTCCGGGTTAGTCCACCGTTTGCATTCCAGGAGGTGATGTTGGTTATCTTTTGTCTAGTCATGGTTTAGAAAAGGTCGATGATCATGGTGGCTATGGAAATGAGTTTAGTGATGCTGGCTTGTGGTCCTTTGGCAATGTTGATGATAGATTTAATGGATGAAATGATTTTTGAGATGTTACATGATTTGATGAGGGTGAAAAGTTCCTTGATGCCTGAGAAAGAGTTGGTAGTTATGTTGAATTTGAGTGAGTCAGCGTAGGATCGTCCTTGGTTGGAGTTATTGGATGATGTTGGAGCTGAGTTTCTGAGTGGTGGGAATTCATCAGTGGTGGGGGGATCTTTAGTTTGTCCTTGTCTACTCTGATTGCCTTTGTTGCATTGTCTTCTTTTGTAAGTTTGTCTTTTGCTTTTATCAGTATTGGGCATGAGGGTAAGTAGGCTTGTTGACAGTTTGAGCATTTGAGAAAGTCATTTGGGCATGTCGAAGTGTGGTGGTTGTCACTGCACTTTCCGCAGATATTGTGCTGGCCAGCTAAAAAGCCGAACTAACGGGACAACTTTTGAAAAATGTCACTGTCGGATGAGAACATACATTTATACTCGATTTAGGGTAGTTTCGTTTCGTTTTATGTTGGCAAAAGTTGTTGCCAACCGTCACACAAATACCCTGTATATATTACTATCAAGCGGTAGGGACATTTTGTAAAATTTAAGTTTGCAATGAAACAATGACTACTTCCGTAGATTTCGCCAACATTCAAAGCCATACAAGTGAAGTTGTGTTAGTTTACGAGTGTTGCTAAAGATTTGCATTTTGCGTTTTGGTGCTCTTCGTTCTTTGCGTTTTATCGTTCAATTTATTTATTTAGTAGTACTAGGCGTTTTTGAGTTTTATTTATTATTTTCCAATTGTTTTCTTTAGTAATAAAAATAAAGTTAATTGAAATAGTTATTGTAGTTCATTATTTGTTGTTGTTAAGTGTCCCTTTAGTATTTCTTGTTTTAGATTAATTATATTTATTATTATTATTTTTTCTGAATTCATTTTAATTATAACTGGAAAATAATGGATAACCCAACAACATCCGAGTCTATACTTAATTTTGAACCTTTGAAGATAACACGTATTCAAAGTTCTCTTCAAAAGGGAATTATCAATTTATTTTGTGGACTGTGGAAGGAAGCAGTGGAAGAAAAGGTCCATGTTACCCACTCTTGTTTAATAACGCGAGTGGCAAAATTATTACAGGTAAGATTGATTTTTCTTTTCTTTTCTACATCTTATCTTTTAAAACTTACAAGTGTAATTTTCTTAATTAAAATTGGGATGAGTATAGTTGTTAATTATCTTTACCATTACTCATGTATTAATAGTAATAAATCTAATTTTCTTTTTTTCAAGATGTTGTGTGTTTACAGGTGGGTGTAAAGTCAGTTGATAGTATTATCAACAAATATAAAAAACAAGAAGCTCTGACCACACCCAAAAAGACCCGTAAAAGATCCCGTCCAATCACAGATATTGACAATTTCACTAAGGATGCAATTGCCAATAAATTTTATTGTAGTTTGAATTCAGGTAATCAATTAGACTTTTTAATTAGTTTGTTAGTATACAGTTTTATTAATATAAACAATGATCATTTTGTGTTGTTTTATGTATTATTTAACAAGTACCAAGGATTATATTTTATGTAGGTTGTGGTATTTCTATAAGAAACCTGTACACAGAGATTGTGGGAGATGAAACGTTAAATTTTGAAGGCTCTCAGACCTCCCTAAAGCGAATAGTGAAGAACATGGGTTTTACTTAGGGAAAGGGAGACAAGTATGCCCATGTGAGAGAGAATGAAATTATAATTTTTAAAAGAGAGTGCTTCCTGAGGAATTACTATAGAAATTCAAACTCCAACACACCAAAGGCAGTAATTAATTATTATTATTATTATTATTATTATTAATAGGGAGTGCATATCTATGATTTTGCATATTTTTGTCTATTGCTTCAGGGCATAGCTAAATGAAATTCCTTGACATGTGGTTAGAATTGGATGCTATGTAGATTAGTATGTTAGTGCAATTTGGCAAATTTTTCCTGTTGGTGCATATTCATATAATAATAAGAGAATATTTTTATGCTCCTATATTTATTTTGTTTAAAGAGAGACTTATCTCTAAACCATTCCTTGTTGTCATAGAATCTATTTATTTGGGAGCAGTCATTGATTAGAAAAAGCTTGTCACACTTTGTGTTTTTTCTTTTCTATAGACAATAAAATACTTGTGCAAATGTAGGATATTTCTTGATATATTTTTATACCAAGCAGAAAAAATGAAACAAGACAAACAATGTCCTTAATGAAGGTGCATAATTACTTCAATTATTTCTCCTGAGAAGTGAGCTAGGTTATATTATGTTTGCACAAAAATACATCTTTTCATTCCAAGTATCACATGAAATGAAATATTGTTATTTTTAATTGCATATTTCAGAATTTTTAGGTCATAGATGCATATTTCAAGATTTTTAGGACATAAAAATCATCTCTCTAATTATTATAATTCTTAGTTTTCACAGATGTACTTGTCTTGTATATCTAAATGTATTTGTAAATAGTCTTGTCAACATTGTTTCAGTTTTTTGTAGCTTGTTTGTAACCTTATTTGATTAGTAGCATTTGTGACATTACTTGTAATACTGGTTTTGGGCAAGTAGCACCGCATCTCTCTCTAAATTCCACATGCATTTTGAATTTCCTTGGCACAATACTCTAATTTTAATGTTGAAAATAACCGTTGTCTTACCTTGAATTTTTTTCACAGCAAGAATGTGTATTTAACTGGCAATAAATAAACAATATATTAATCTTGTACTGCTTGGCTGCCTATTGGGAATTATTTGGCATGAATTTGTAATGGAAACTGAAGTATAATATACTTTTGATTTGAATTATTTAACAAGCAATGAGAGGGTTTACTGTGTAATAACTGCATGTTCAGGGAGAAGCTTATAGTAATGTAGTCACAATAAGAGAGTAGATTCAATATTATTGTGCAACTATATATTTAATGTGCCATTTATATTGATTGTGTACATTCCTGTTTAAATAAACATCTTTAAAAAAATCAAAAAGTCATATTTATTACCATTTATCCCAATCTTATGAATCACACCCTATTGAAGTGGTGAAAAAATGGGTAAGAGAGACTGTCTCTGGTAACAATGGATAAGTTATTGAAGACTTACTTGTACTAATGATGATATTCATTATTTTTTTTGAACTTATTTTTAAAAGCTAATGAATAATTGAACAAATAAATCAAATGGATGCATTTGCATTGATATTGACATAACTGGACTGTTAGGAACAATTCATTAGATCACTTAAAAACTACCATGTATATCACGTTAATTAACTTCAATAATTGTGGTATTTATTTGCGTTCAATAAAACTCATTACTACCAGTTCAAAACGTGAAGGAACTGTTGACACACATCTCAAAAGCATTAATAACATAGAAGTATGACCGCAGATAACTTTTGAGGTTGTATTTTTCATTTGCACTTGACACTTTTTAACACTTCTTAAGCTTGCAATAGTTGATAATTCTTACTTAACTTAATAATTATTCACAGAGTTAATATTCGTTTATAGATGAACATCTCTTTTTAATTCTACCGAAAAACGAAACATGTACAAAACAGTGGACAAGACTCGAGACCGCGCGAGGATTGTGAATGACAAGAAACAAAACAAAAGCGAGATACTTGATCAGAGTTATAGTTTCATAAGTTGGCTATTCCGACAGGAAATCTTTCAAGCTGCCATATTGCGAATTTAGTGCGGCCTAATACACGGCCTGGAGTATAGTCTGTCTTTCGCAGTAGTGCTTGGTAAGGTAGTAGAGTTGACAGTTGTCACAGCGTGGTTCGTGGGTAATCTGGTTGTAGTCTTGTATGGCGTAGTAGGTGGCGTAAATTTGTCTTGATGTTTGTGGAGTCTTATTTATTGGTTTCAATGACGTATAGTCCTAGTCCTGTAAGTAATCTGTCAGTTCAGTTTTAATGTCTTCCCAGTCAATGTTAGGGGATAGTCCTTTAAATACAAGTTTTTTTCTTCTTTCTTCAGTCATTCTGTGGTGGTGGTGGTAAAAGTTGATTAGGAAGTACTTACGTTTTATGTCTAGGTTGATTTCCATCTGTTCAAGTGCTTCTAGTAGTTTCTTGTGAGAGTCTATTTTGCGTGGCTGCAGTACTAATTCCTTCCTGAAACTTTTCGCTTGGAAGCCGTTTGGGGTGATCTTATTTAGGTCATCTAGTAGTCTTTGAGGGTCTGTAAGTCCGTTGTTGTCTAGGTGGATAGTTCTCACTTTTGGTTGGTTGGTCTTGGCCGTTGGGGAAGTTTGTGCTTCAGTAGTAGTCGGGTTTGTCTCCTGTGAGGTCTTAGCTACATCCATGATGGATTCCTGTACTGGTTGTTGATCGAAGCGGTTTTGCGTCGGTGGAGGTGGTGGAGTCTTAGATGCTACATGGCGAGCGAAAACTTTGGGGAAGACAAACTTTTGCTGTTCTAGGAAATGGGAAAAAGAAATAGGTTTCCATTTAATGAAAAAATTAGGAGTGTTAGAAAATATATTGGTTTCATAACAGTAATAATAATAATGATAATAATAATAATAATAATGGTGATAATAATAATAATAATAATAATAATAATAATAATAATAATAATAATAATGTTATTGAAATGCATACAATTTAGAAAATTTATCATGATTTATTGTCTCAATAGACTATTGATAATAATCAATATAACCGAAAAGGTTGACGCATTCAATTGTGAACATTATAACTTTGCTTTGGTTTGTATTTCTGAATTGTCGAAAATTTTCATTTTAACAAAAAATATTATTTAATTATTTAAAAACTTATTTTTATTTTCAGAAAGGATTATGCGGGGTTATATCAATAAAGAAAAGTCATAACCATAATGTAAGTACAGCTGAAACACTGCAATTCCTGCCAGCTGATAAGGCGAGAAGGGAAGAATTCCTTCAATATTTTAAAATGGAAACGAGTACTGCAGATTCATGCAAATATCTCCGGAACCTTCTTGAATTAGATGAAGATAGTTGTGAAGATTACACCAGTGGTCGTACAAATCCAACAGAAAGATCTGTGCCCTACTGGCATGATCGTAACTAGGGCTTAGATCAGGCCAAGGTGAAGACTCAGTCATTGCGTTTCATTTCATGCACTAAAACCATTATAGAAAATGTCCCCAATAAATGTGTTCAAATTCATTTAGATGCTATTAAAAAAAATTAAAAATGAGTTGTTGGCAAAAACTATTGAGGAATATGAAAAGCAACTATTATTATTACAACTTATTTATCCTCCAGAAATAAATAAAATTACATTCAATAAGATTACAATACACTATAGAAATATAAAAACGTGAAGTTCAGAAGATATTTGAATACAATTTTCAAATTGCAACCTATTTGCAATTCAAATTGCAATTTGAATTTAATTTTTCTCAAAATTGGAAATAATACTGAGAACTCTGCTTCATAAACACCTTCAGCCTCCATTGTTTTTCCCAAAATTTCCTTCCCCTAAAACTAAAAATGTTTAATGGCCCATTACAAATATTAAGACATGAACAGAATAAAAATCCTTGATTCATCTAGTACGTGACAATGAACGATTATATAAAATAAAACTGAATAACAAAATACGAATAACAGAGAAACAGAATAAAACATATCTATAAATAGTAATAAAATGAAAAATATATGTGCAGTTGACAAAGTTACAAAACAGTGCTTAAAACGAACCTACAATACTTCCGTAGTGAGAGAATATTAAAGAATTTCGCGCGGTTTCGCGCTCGGCACCCGCTAGCCAATCAGGGAAGCCCAGTGCCGAATACATGTGCAGTTTACTTATATGCCGCCGGGAGCGCGATCGGTGAGTAAATGGGCAGTGCCAGAAGGTGCCACCAGGGGCAGGGCGAGCGACGGCGTCTACACCGGACCGCGCCGGAAGAGCGGCCACCGGAGGGGGCACCACCCCTCCCTCCCCGCCTCGGAGGCGTGAGGCGAAGAGACTCGCCTCGGGGCATGTTATACATGGGGGACAATAGGGCCCCGGGCCGGGAGAGCGGACAGTGCCCGTTTTGGTGAAGTGTTAGCGAGTCTAGTGGGAGAGTGTAAGTTCTGGTGTCCACGTGTGGTTTTTACTCCCGGCGATTTTCTGGTGGAACGGTATTTTGACTTTGTGAACGGTACCTGGAACTGGATTTGACACGGCTTTGTATTTTGGACTGGATTTTGGATAGTGGATTTATTTTGCAATAAACTGATTGTAAAGAACTTTTGTTGTTTCCGCCCCGGATTTCTTGTACATAAGTTTCTTTGTTGAAGAGAGGTTTGAGAAAGAGTAATGTGAAGTGGCTTGAGTAAGCAAAAATGCTGCCAAACAAAACCACTTCAAATGGTTTTCGAAAAAGTACCACGCACATTGCTAAAGAACAATGGAAGTTCTTTCATATAACATTGGAATATGTGAAATATTTTATCAAAATGAGTCTTCAGGAATAATGAAATATATTCTAGTGTATGTGGATACACAGGACAATAGGTTTTTCTATACCAAGAATTTGAAAAAAGTTCTTGTTCCGTAACGCAACACGTGCATAGCAAATATTCGATGGCGGACGGCCTTTCCTTGGAGCCTTGCTATCTCATGGTGGCTGTGTCGTTAGCAGTGTCGCACCGGGTGTGAGATTCAGGCGGAGGCGCAGAATGAAAATGGAATCACATGTTTAAATACTTGCATTTTTTTAGTCAATATCGAGATTGTTTCATTTTCCGGATTTTTCCCATTCCGTAATGTAATTCGTAGTACATATCTTTCAATACACTAAAGACAACATATCAAAGACGATAGTTACACGGGCAGCAAAGACAGTTGCACTATGTAATAAAAATGTTTCTAATATCCGAGAAAGACATTTATCTTCTTTCGCGTGGGATGGTGGGAAATTCCCTCCCTTTTGCTCGAATATGCTCCTCCCTTTATCTTTCAAACGAACCGCATCGTCACATCTGAATCGTTGTTGTGCCAATCCAAAATGGTCCATAAGGGGTTTCAGAGTGTCCTCTTCCTCGGAAGCAAGACCTCCAGTGGCGAATCCTGAACATTATTTTAAGTGTACCGAACTTTATGGAAGCTACATCTACCGTTGTCTTTTATTTTGAGCTTTTCTGAAATCCCAACACTATGAAAGTCCGTCCTTAATTATTGTTCTATAAGACAATTACATAAACCACTAACTTTTGGAACATTAACACACTCCATTTTCACAAAAACTTGAGAGAAGCGTAACTTAGGAACGACCAGAGAAGGACTGTTCACCGCAATATTTCGCGGTGCCTACCGACCGTTCAGACGCGCATCCTCCCCTCTCCCCGTCCTTCAAACAAGAGGTGCCTTGGATATCGTGGCTGGAGTGCGGTGTCTTCGCCTGTGCTAGCGAATTCTCTGGGCAGCATAAAGAACTGCTTGAAACTTAACTCTATCAAACTTCATCGCGCTTACGGATACGGAAGACTGGCTCTCGGTAGCCAAAGTTATTACTTTCTCGTATAAATACGTATATACGGGAGTAATATACGTAGCATAGAGAAAGTTATGTAATGCTGCGGAAATTCGATTTCGAGATTTCAACGGAAATACACGTTTTGGGGTCCCCCTGATACTGAAAAGGAGTTGTTTTTTTTTAAACGTCCGTTCGACTGTTCGTTTGTCGTATATGAACAAACCTAGCGCCTAAACCACATGTACGATCTTTTCCAAATTGTAGAAACCCTTGTCCACCTGGCTCTAGTTGAAGCTTTAAAATTTTGAAAAACATTCTTTGAAATTTGGAGGTACATCACGCCCCCGGACATTTTCAAAATTTTCTCAAAAACGGCTCCAAATTTTTTCCTTACATTTTTGGTAGTGTTAGTGCCAAACGAACCCTATACCTTTGGTTTTTCCAAAAATTACAAAAATGTAATTTTTTGACTCGTGTCTCACGTCGGAAATATTTACACTAGAGGCGATTTCTTCACTTTATTAGATTTACGAGTATATATGCTTTAAAGAATGTCAAATAAAGTTTCTCAAAAACTCAACAGTATTCTGTAAAAATGAGCTCGAAATTCCGCATTTTCAGAAAAGCTCAAACACCATTTTCTCAAAAATGGCTCCAAATTTTTCCTTCAATATTTTCCAATGCATAGTGCTAATTGTACTGTTTAACATGACGGTAAGTTTGTTTTGCTGTATTCTTTTGTTGTTGTTTTTAAACTACACAAATGCAATTTTTTTAAAATATCTCTCACGCCATTAATATGCACACTTCCATCGATTTTTATATATTATTGCATTTGTGAGTGGAAGTACTTGAAATGATTTCAAATGAAGTTTTTCGAAAATTCAATAGATTCCTGTGAAAAAAAGCTTCAAATTTCGTATTTACAGTAATGATTAATCATTTTCTTAAAAATAGTTTTATATTGTTCAATGAAAATTGCTATTGAAGACGATGCTATTTAAGCCTTCTTTAATATTCTTAAAATATAATATTGGTTCCGCTATTTGGAAACCGAAAAGTTGCGAAAATTTCAAAACAATTTCTTTGAGCCGCAATAGATGGAAGCAGGCAAGGAGGAAGGACAACACTGTACAGTACCAGACTACACCAAGTAAATTAGAAAACTTTACTACGAAAAGGCAGTGCCATTCTGTAACACCTCCAGTTTTTCGCATGTTTCAAAATGTCAAAAACCAAACGTATGTAATACGTCTTATACACTTCGAATTACCAGGTATGGTGTATCGGAGAATTCGCCCCTGACGTGACCTCGCGCCGCCGCGATAAGCGCTCGCCGCCGCGCAGCCAGCGCCTCGTGCAGTGCACCTGCTGCTCCGCTCCGCTCCGCTCCATGGCGCCGCCGGTGCTGTTCCACATGCGCGAGAGCGGCAAATCGCGCGCCGCGCTGGCCGTGGCGCGGCTGCTGGGCGTCCGCGTGCAGGTGCGCGAGGTCGACCTCTTCGAGCAGGCCCTGCTCCCGGCGGACTTCGTCGCCGCCAACCCCCGATGCACCGTCCCCACGCTGGACGACGACGGGTTCATCATCACCAACAGGTGAACGCGCAGCGCGTTCAGGCTGCGGCAAGTTGCGCATGCTTGCTGGTTGTTGTTGTTGATGATGATGATTATCGTAGAAATACGTTTCAATAGGCTGGAAAACAAACAAAAAACTGCTAACTCATAAAAAATGTGAAATGTGGTTTAAGAGCAGAGTTTGTAAACAAACATTACAGAACTCATTTTAAACACAGACGGGCTATAATCTAAGGAAAATTCGTCAAATTTCGTTAAGATTAACAATCGAAATTTCAAATTATAAGTTTCATGCAACTGTACAATTACGTCTATGTCACGTTAAACCAAGTTACACGTTCGCAAGTGCTTGTTGCAATTGGTATAACCCATCTTATGTACCGTAATACCGAAGGTTTACATATGAATGTATGAAGGCTTACTTACGGTTGTATGCAGTGGCGTCTCCTCACACTGGACCGAGGGCGTTTGCAGGGAAGCGAAGTGTTAACCTCCCACACTACTCTTTTCGCTTATTTATTTAGAGTAATTGAATTATATAAACAAAATCCTAATTTCTTTTAAATTATAGTATTGGAAGAATGAGGGAAAGATACTTGTTAGAGCTACTAATAACAACAACGAGGATGTTGTATTTTCTATTGCAAAGATTTGAATAATACATTTTAAAGTATTTGAGTGAGTTGTAAAATACACGTTTCAATGTTTTCCCAATAAAAGTGCATTCGTTCATAAATTAAATATACAAATAGAAACGAGGACCTAATAATAGAAAATACTCCAGAGTTGGGACTAGAATCCTAGAACTTCCCAATGATCCTAATGGTAGTAATGATCTGCGCTGTCCCAGCCGGTAAGATAAGATAATTTATTGAAGCTGCAATTGGGTACAAACCCGATGGCAGTTAAAAAAAACGTGCTCGACGCTTTTCCCATTCTTCGGTTCTCGTTTAAAAAATTAAATTCTGAAATATCAGATTAGGACATGATCGCCTATAACTCAACTACTTGTTTCTTTTCTTCATACAAAAGGAAAGGGAAGCAATTATTGAAAACTATTGTTCCACTTTTTCACTATCCTTGTGAAAAAATAACACTAATTTCATGAGTATCGCTAAAGGCTGCAACGGAGAATGTCACAGTGACGGACGCTCGCTCACCAGCGGGCTGTTAAAAAAATCCAACGCCTTGCCACGATTTGTTCTTGAGTGGGGAGACGTCGCGCGCATGCGCTGCCGCCTCCGGATCCGACCTGAAGACGTTGGAGGCATTCGCCAACGGCCTGAGCTGCGCTTGGGCACTGCCAGCGTTGCATGGACGCGCTGGTGTTCACATTGAGGGATTTTACAAAATTACGTTCAGGGATGAATTTTTGTTTTCATTTATAGCTAATGTGAATGTTTATCTCAATATTTATAAAAATATTCAGTAATTTATTACTTTGCCCGACTGATTCCAATACTTACATTTATTACTTAGAACATCGGCGAATTACGGCGAATCGTCCATACGGAGTTTAATTATTCTGAAAATGTATCTCTAGAATTGAAATGCGGGATTGGATTTATTAAAATATCAGCCATTTATTAATAATATTTACAATATTTATTATAATAAGCAAATTAAGTCCAAATATTACATATTACATGGAAGTTTTCATTTGTTTATCGCATTGTTGGTGACTTAAACTAATGAATATTATGTCTTTTGACAATTTACGTAATTTTTATGACAAATGTTAATAGTTTGAAATGAACTTTAACTTGAATTTTAATTTTAACTTTAAGAGCTCTTTTCTTTTTATCCAAATTTAGGGTTGTTTATTCTTGCATGATTTTACCAAATATGAATTTTTTTTCAAAATATCCATGAAGTTACTAGTGTTTTTTCTTGATTAACGTCTCTATAGTAGCGGTTCTTACTCAATGAAGTCTTGAAGTTCGAAGCTGCGTCAATGTTCCGATGTCCTGCTTCAACGTCATTCAAGATACCGATTGGATAAGGGTGTCACGGCTGATCAAGTGTCAACGGACTTAATGTTTTAATGGAAGTATAAACTTCACGCCCGATCGTAACGTCAAATGTGATTCGTGCATTCAGTCTCGCGTTGGTATGTTCGGCGAAGACTGACTTTTGCTGAACGGGTGCTCCCAAGGGCCGCAGACTGAGTTCGTGGAAACACCGCACATCCCGACTCTCAACTGCATTCTCCCCGAAATTTTAATTAGACTGCAGGCATCATGAAAAATATAGACTCTAAGTTCATAGGGTAACAAAATGCTAAATTGATATTAAACGGCAATCGGGTTTCACAGACCACCCATAGGTACGGTTGGGTCATGTCATAAAAACTTTTTTCGAAAATGAAACCTTTAAAAAAGGTGAATTAAAACAAGTTGATAATATCAGAATTATATTTTAAGGAATAAAAAACTATGAATCTTGCAAACTCCAGTAAAACCCAAAATGTGCGATTTTTAGTCAGCATTACCCAAAACGTGCAATTTCGTGCAAATAAAACGGAAAATAAAATATCATCTGTTTCATAATTAAAATATCAGTCAAGGTTTCATCCAATTTGAAGTTAGCAAAGAAAAGATATAGTTACACGGGAATCTAGCATTGAATTGTAATTCAGATTGATGTTATTAATTTTGTTTGCACCTCGAGATCAAAATAGAAGGTAAAATTCAGTTGAAAGAGCCCAGCCCCTACACAGCTTCTGACGATGGCCTAGGAAGATTCTTTGTGGCCCACTGAAGAGCCTGAGGTGAGTGTTCCGTGGTTTGTTGCAGAGCTTCGCAGCGCGGCTGGGGGAAGCCGCCCTGCGTAGCAACGTCGCACGCAGTGGGTGGGGAATTGTCTGACCAGAGTTTCTTCCTTCCAATTGCCTCATTCCAATTGTCATCCACTAGCTTCTCAACAACTGAGTCTGGTGGAGAGAGGAGCAAGGAGAGGGCGGGTCGTGATTTTTGAGTCCACGAGATTCGGTTGTTTGGTTGTAAAACTTAGGAAGAAATGCACAAAATGTGATAGATCATATTGTTTAATAGTGTTTAATAATATATATATATATATATATATATATATATATATATATATATATATATATATATCACTGCGTTCTATTCATCCCTAATGAATAAAAATCTTTCATTTCTAGTTACGTGATTGCTACTTATCTAGCAGACAAGTATGGTAAAAATGAAGAATTGTACCCAAAATCAATAAAAGAGAGGTCAATAATAGATCAACGTCTCTACTTTGATGCAGTGGTTCTCTCTACAAGTCTTCGTGATTATTTAGTTTCGTACGAGTTAAGTGTAAGTAATTTCATTGTTCAGAATTCACTTCTCTCCATAGCACGTCACACACAGTTTTTATCAGTTTTTGACGTAAAAATTAATAAATAAATAAATCGTAAATAAAAAAAATACTTAGAGTACGTAATACTGCTCAAAGGAAATAAAGTACGTGAACGTTTCCACAATAACAATGTCAACCCTTATGTTATGAGTTACGTTTGGAATCATCTGGACAATTGGAAAGGGAGGAGGATGTACTACTTTGTTACGAAATTGTACGAAAAGAGGGAGTCATTGGAAAGGTATGTTTACGGCTAAATTAGTGACTCATTTTAAGATATTTTAAACAAAATTTACAAGAAAAATGCCTTGAAAAACCCGTTTACCGAGAAAAACTAGAATGATGTTTCAAGCATTTGAGGCACAACTCCAGTGGCGGCTCTGACGGGTAGGCAAGGTACTGCCTACCCTGATGAATATGTACTTGTTTAATACATTTCATAATAACAAAAAAACAATGGCTCTCACAATTTTAATACAGCGTAAGTAATATTCATCTGGAAATGTGTAATGGACATTTCATCATCGTGGCAAGAGCCGTATTTTCATTTCAAGGCTTCTCTAACAGCCCGTGCGCCATGCGATCTGTTCCCGTGTCCCACCGCAGCTATGCGCCCGCTTGCACCTCTCGGCAGGGACGCCCGGGAGCTGCCTCGCTTTGCATCGCTCTCTGAGGAAAGGCCCTGCAGTGAGCGTAGACCAGTAGCATGCTGTGCCCATGTCTGACAGTTTACATGACCATAATGAAATAACTACTTATGGACAAAAAATTTAATTTGAAGGAAAAATCTATCTTCAATCTTAGAGTTGTAGGAAGACACCGAAAACAATTCAAACTTGCAATTTTCAAAAATTCCACGTTTATAAGTGTATTCTACTCTATTCTTACAAGAAATTTAAAGAAAAAATTTGGAGCTGATTTTGAGAAAATTTTTAAAATATCCGAGGAGTTCCATGTAAAGTAACCCCAAATTTTTAAAAATATTTTTCTTAATTTCAAAGCTTCAACTAGAGCCAGATCTGCAGGGATTCATTTTGAAAAAGATCGTACGTGTAGTTTAGGCGCTAGCAGTGTTCAGAGACGGACGGACAGACATACGAACAGACGGACGCACGGACGGACGTTTTGCTTTCAAGTGGTTTCAAGAACCCACAAAACATGGATTCTGGCTACACTACGTGTTAGAAGATTTTTTCGTAATTTAGCAACTGATTTTAATTAAGGGCTGGTTAAAATTGCTAACTTAATTTAGCACTTTTTTGTCACCAGAGCCCAGCAATGTTTTTTTTCGCCGAAAATACGCGATTTTTTCCCGCAGCATTACATTACTTTCTCTATACTAAGTATATTACTTCGTAATGAACATCACCTTGCTGAAATAACTGAATATGGAGAACAAATTTTACTTGAAGGAAATATCTCTTGTCTATCTGGCTCGAGTCGAATTGAATTGAATTGGCCTTATTTTACGTGGCGAGACTCAGGCCATGAGGCCTGCTCTTCCGTCCGACCACGCAAATTCCGCTACGCTCCTTTCACCAACCATGGGAGAAAGAAGGTATTACTTGGGCGACGAAACAGGCGATTTGAATTTAGCTCAGAGGCGTCATTTAGGCTTGAGGATCTTTTACATGCTGTAAATCTACTAACATGGGACAGCCGGCTTTACTTCCCCTCCGAAGGAAGGCGTACGAAGGATTTTTTCGCCCTTAAAAATCCACGGCTTCGATCGGGTTCGAACCCGCAAACTTGGGTCCGATACGCTAACCGTTACACCATCGCCGCCACCATCGAAGGTTTGCGATTTTGAAAAACATTCATTAAAATTTGGAGGTACTTTACATGAATCCCCTCAGACATTTTGAAAATTTCCTTAAGAACAGCACCAAATTTTTTCTTAATATTTCTTGTAAGAATAAAGCAAAATACATTTTTAGAGGTGGCCTGGCTCCACTTTACATGCATAACTCTGAATTTTCGAAAATTTTGAAAGATTGAATACTTTTCGGCGTCTTCCTACAACTACAAAATTGAAGACAAATTTTTCTTTCAAACGAAAGTGTTTGTACTTAAATAGTTCTTTCATTAAGGTCATGCATATTTTTTTGAAAATTTTAGTAATTTTCGTTCAGTAGTGCATGCATTATTTGCAATTTTGAAAATAACAAAAATAAGATTTTCTCAAAAAGGCTCGAATTTTTTTCTTTAAGTTTTTCGTAGAAGTAGTGCCAAACGATGACATAAACGCCATTTGTTCTATTCTTTTGTTTTTTGAAAATTACAAAAATGTAATGTTTTGGAATTGTCTCTCAATATTTACATTAGATGTGATTTCTTCACATTTATTTATGAGTACATGTGCTTTAAATAATGTCAGATAAAGTTTCACGAAAACTCAATATTGTCTGTGAAAATGTGCTCATATTTCCGCATTTTCAGAAACGCACAAATTCCATTTACTGAAGAATGGCTCTAATTTTTTTCTTTAAACTTTTCCAACGGATAGTGCCAATTGCACTCCTCAATAAGATGGAAAGGTCTTTTTGATGTATTCTTTTGTTGTTGTTTTTTAATTTAACAATGTATTTGTTTTGAAATGTCTCTCATTCCATTAATATGCACATTTCCAGAGATTTGTAAACACTATTGCATTGTGAGTTAATATACTTCAAATTAAGTTTTTCGAAAACTCAAAAATTTGAATATTCTTATATTAATATTTTGTTTCTACAATTAGGAAACCGAAAATTTCGAAAAAATGTACTTTGGGCAGCGATAAATGGCAGCTGGCAATAGAATGGGGCAAAACCCTAAAGGCAGTCCACACGAAGGAAATTAGAAAAAATTACTAAGAGAAAGTCTGTGCCATTCTCTAGCACTGCTAGTTTTACTAGCACTAGCATGTTTTACTGACTTTCCTAACATTTGAGTTACTCTTGTTTCCAAAGGAAATTTTTCGAATTAATTTTCATTATTATTTATTTCGAATTAAAATATCTTTATATTGTTTTTCTACCCTTCTTTCTAGGGTCCGGCGTGAAATTTATAGCAGTTTTACATTAAATTGGTGGGTTATCACGGATGTTTTCACTTTACTACTATCATAGATAAACAATGCCAATCATTTGATGTTCCTTTTTCAAAAACAATTTCTAACCTTTGGTTAGGAACATTTTTAAAAAATTGAATTTTTCTCTCGGTGAATTTTCTTCCATTGCTTTTTCCGGTTAATGACAGTTAATAAATTGAGTATAAAGTTGAAAAATACTTATGAGTCATATACCATTATTTATTAAAAGTGTCCTGGCTGAAAACACCCAGAATGCATGAGTATTTATTACAATCAACTATTTTTCAGAAAAAGACTTACGTCTGTATAATTTGATTTATATCTTTTCTACTCTCCCCTTCGAGGAAAAATAGGGTCTGTGTTTTGCATGGTCTACAATTGTGTACCCAACGCCCGCAATGAAACGCGTGCCTGCTTTTTTTACCCAAACATCATTTTGCAGTATCGTGACAGCAATAATTGATCTTTATTATCAGTGAAGGTCTCCCCGATAAGTCAGAACCCGTCACGAATACTGTCCCGCTTCAATAAACGAAACACCAACGAACTTTTAAATGTAGGCGAAGCAAAACGAATCCAGGAAGGGAGACAGTGCTTGTCACTCGCCCAACTCATGATATGCGTATAGTATATTCAGATTCTAGGCACTATTTCATTCATGAACTGAATAATGATTAACAAAAATTCAACAAATCAAACTTCAGCCAACCACACCTATCAGCAAAAATTATTAAATTGTCCTGTCAGTGTAAGTCACCCAATGTGTTTTAGTAGGTATTATTCATCAAAGTTTACTTTCTGATCATAAGCTTACTCAGGAAAGATACACATTGCACATTTCTGTGAAATAATAAAAAATGATAAGATTTAAAGAAGTATTTCGGTGATATCATTTTCGAATTTTTGTTCTCCTACATGACTTTCAATGATTTTAATAATAGTTATTTAATGAGTTAATGTTTTTTTAATAAGTGTCTTATGTTTTCCACCTAAGTTTTTATTAATAACCTATTGTATAAAAGTTAAAGTAGGTATTATATATTTGTTAGATTGTTTGCATTTACCACAAAAAGATTAGAACACTTGAAGCGATTGCTACCAAATTTGGCAAAATATTTCTGATGTGGCCAAGTATACATTCGCGACCGATCGTATAATCAAGATCCTACTGATTACAAAAATATTAATGAAATTTAGAATCAATCGTTGTCTTTTATAAATCTTCAAAGCATCTAATAATAAATTCCAAATTCGCATAACTTTTCGTTCGCACATCTTTTCTTTCCCATTAGTGAAAATCGAACTTGTGTGCAAGTGGAATCAATGACATGAAAACTTAATGATATTTATAAAAATTTAAAACGATAATCGCACAACAAATAAAAATCGAATAGAACATTTCTGATAAAACTTTTCTTTATATAAATTTTTATCTTTAAGTAATTTATGGACAATTATTTGTGTTATTATTACGTTGACTGAGGTACGTTATAGAAAAAATTAAGGGGATCGATGAAGAAAACCAGGGGTTGAGGAAGAAATCTTGTTGGAAGGGTTGAAAAACCTTTATAAATCTTCTTTGTAAGGTTTGTAAATTGTTTCGAGACCATTCCTTCGAAAAAATGCCATCGCAGATCGCCAGTTGTTTACAACAGTTAGCCTAGATGGATTTCTATGTATTTGAAATTTTACGCTCGGATTAATGCGACTTTTCCTCGCTAGCAGTGTTGTCAGGCCTGGGCCCTGTTTTCGTTTGTCATTCACGCCTGGGATACGGACTCATGTGGCACGCATGACGTATTCCCATTACCGTATCTAGCATTCTTGGCCTGCTTGAGCATTTTCTTGTTACATAGTCGTAGATAATGAGACGATTGTAATGGAAAGCTACAGCTCTATTTTTGCATCGACCAAGAAGCAAACCCGAGATCGAACCACAGAAAGTTATCACGCTCTCCGTGAGTCACCTGAGGGGTCTATTACCATAGACACTGAGAGGCTGCAGCCAAAGCTAAAAGTCGAGGAAGAGCAACTGACGATCGACCAATGAGAAAAAGGAGCAGGAGAAAAATAAAGGAACTCATTTTTATCTTCAGACAGAGGGCGAAGTGGATTGGAATTTAATACCGCTTTAAAATCCTCAAAACAATTTAGCAATTGGAGATCTTATCTATCACACATAGTATCTCATTTGAACCTTGAAAATAAATGCCGTTATCTGAGTGACTCACCAAGAGTGTACCACGCCTTGATTGATAATGATGTGAACAAATCAATATATACAGCTTTTGTACACACACAAACACACACCTTGCATTTGGTTTTTGAACGTGGGCCTCCTAATTTGATGAGATAATATCTTAAGTAATCAATGTCCATTTCTCTGAAACGCAGATGAGGTTGAATTCTAGGTGCTGGTAAGTGACCCATCACTTGGCTGGCCGGCAGTCTCTTGAAGAAAGCATATTACACACATCAGTGTAGCAAGGTGCACACTAGACGCCCGAGAGCAAAGATTCAGTCAATCAGATGACTTAGAGCGAAAACGAGTTGTGAGAGCATAGTCCGTTTAATGTTTCTGGGCGCGTCGACTTATTTTGTCGTTTATCCCGTAAATACAGTGCATGTGATGTCCCAGACCGGTAGCTGTATTCATCCTTTGTGTTAGATACGGCGCCGACCTACGCGGTTTGTCCTCTCCAGGTATCTCCCCCGATTGGGAGGTGTTCCAGCAGAGGGAGGCAGTGAGCTTCTAAGAAATATGTGCGGTAGTGGAATACATATAAGAGTAATAAGTGTATATGTGTATATGCGTGTGTGTGTGTGTGTGTGTGTGTGTGTGTGTGTGTGTGTGTGTGATGTTTGCATCTGCTAATTGTTGGAAGATGAATTTGATATTTCCACCAAATGGTAAAATGGACATTTCTCAACTCCTGTCAATTCTGACGGACGGGCAGACGGACAGACGAACGGGCGGACAGACGGACCGGCAGACAGACGGACGGGCAGGCAGACGGACGGGCGGACAGAGGGACGGGCAGACAGACGGACAGGCGGACAGACGGACGGGCGGACAGACGGACAGACCGGCGAACAGAAATCTTTAAAAAATGTCTCTGGGGATTCCTGTATTGTACCTCCAAACTTGAATGAATTTTTTCCAAAGGCTGATTGCCAGATCAACCGGGGAATATTCATTTTGGCAAAAATCCTACGTATGCCTCAGTAGTGTTCAGAAACTGACGACTGGGTGGGCAGAAATTCAGAGGACGAAAAGTCAAACAGACAGACAGATGGGTAGACTGACAGTGGGACGGACAGACAGAGGGTCGGACACACACACGGACAGACGGGCGGACAGATAGATCAGGGCCGCTTCTTGAACCTCTGAGGCCCCCGGCGGATTCGATAATGAGGCCCCCAAACACAAGTACACGCGCGCGCACAATACACCTCCAGAAGTTATAGCTGCATTACTACCAATAAATAAGGGACTTCAATGTAATAATAATAATAATAATAATAATAATAATAATAATAATAATAATAATAAACTCACCTATGTGATGTCTTGACAGTTAACACTCCACTCTTCCTTTATTAATTATTATTAGTCTTCTTTAGAGAATAACTTTTCTGCACTTCGAGGTGGCAAATTCGTGAATTGTGTCTTCAAAATCAATTTCTGCCAAAATGTCATGTTCAATACTTATCAAACTTAAATTATTTAATCGTGGTTGTGCCATGCTATTTCGTAACTCGTCTTTTATTATTTTCAGCTTAGAAAATGAACGTTCTCCAGATGCATTGGTTACAAATTTAGTGAGGAAAATTCTCATAGCAATTTCCATATTGGGGAATGCTGATAATATATTCTCATTATTCATGTAACTGTACAGGTTTTGAATATTGATATTTTTTTCATTATCTCCATCATATTCTTGAAAATATTTTATATTTGTTTTAAGATATGCAGCAAAATGGTGACATTCAGATATTAGCTCTGAAGTTATCTTCACTATAAAAATTTGCAAGGTTTTCGCAATATTTTGAAATTTCTGAATTCTCTAACTCATGCAGACATTCCATAAAAACAAACCTATCAACAATGTCTAAATATGCTTTACTTCGGAGTTCTAGACTAGAAACCAGAGTATCTATTATTGGTAGGAATGTCTCTACTCTGAACTTTTCTCTTCCCAGAAGTTTCTCATTACTACATCCACTATATGCAAATGCAAGAATGGAATGTTTTATTTGACGCCTTTGTGTATCATGATAATCTTTCACAACTGATTTCGCTTTTGATTTGGACTCATAATCGTCAAAATCATCTCTCTTCTCCCTAATAAATACTGTTAATGACTTCAGCATCTTAACTGCTGCCGACAAATTAACTTTTTCACTTTGCAGTAGTTTACTCGCTGCGTTAAATCTACTGAGGATTTCATTCCACAATATTGTTAAAAAAACTGTTTCAAGTTTATCAAGTTTTTTCTCTAATCCTTGAGCCTTAAGACGTGTCTCTGACGACTGATTTGTCACATAATTTCTTATAGACTGAAGACATAATCTAATTTCATTATATTCTTCACACAACGCATTTACTGCATCTGCCTGCGCAGACCATCTAGTGTCTTAAAAGTTGTTTCACCACTTTACGACGAGGACCTAAATATGAACAAAGTATCTCCCAGCGGTGTGTTGACGATGAAAAGAAGGTGTAAAGATTTTGTACCAAATCAAAATAAATTGTCACAGTTAAAACAGACTTGACAGCATGTACCCCTACTAAATTGAGTGAGTGTCCAGCACATGGCACATACACAGCATACTTATTTAGTTCTTTTATCTTCGCTTGTAAGCCTGAACATAGCCCTGACATGTTTGCTGCATTGTCATAAGACTGGCCCCTACAATTCAGGATATCTATGTTATTGTTTTTTAAGAAGTGTGTCACAACTTCTGTAAGATGTTCTGCATTATGACCATGAATGGGAATAAATTGCAAAATTGGCTCTTTTGGAACAGCATCTATCACATATCTTACTATAAAAGTAAGCTGATCAATATGAGTCACATCCGGAGTGGAATCTACAGAAATAGCATAGTATTTTGCTTTTCGAATTTCCGAAATGATTACTGAAAGAACTTTAGTACCCATTATTTCCAAGAACTCTTCACAAATGGTGGTTGACAAATATGATGGCATCCCTTTCCCTGCATTACCATATTTCTTTATGTGTTCGTGTAAGAATGGATCAAACTGACTTATAAGTTCCAAAATACCCAAATAATTTCCATTTTTTACTGAATCAAGTCTTTGGCCAGAACCTCTTAAAGGGAGTCCTCTCGATGCTAAGAATTTAATTACTGTAGTAAATCTTTTCAACACCTCTTTCCAATATTGTCGCTCATTATTATATTGGACGATCAATTGTGTATCTACTCGCCCGAGTGTTTTTGATTGACTACAATAAGCTAACATGCAATGTCTATGTTCTTGACTATTTTCATGTTCTGATGCAGCTTTCAGAGCATGTTTCCAGTCATTAAAACCATCTCCGCTGAATGGAAATTTGGAGTGAGAAAATAATTTTCACGCAAAACAATAAACTTTTCCCTTCGCAGGTGAATATATGAGCCATTCCCTTTGTACAATTTCTTTGTTTGGCAATTGTCGCGAGAACATTGCTTGAGTAAGTCGTCTTTCTTCCATATTATCACCAGTTTTATATATGCGGGCCGATTTATCAAAATTATTTTCTTTATTTTGACAAGCAGAAGATACTTTTTCTACCCCAAAATCACGTAAGATGTCATCAGTATGTGGCCAAAGACCAGGGTCTGATGTTGTATAGTGACTATTTTCTGAATTAGTGGTACTTACATAGTTTCCTGAAGCACAATCCTGGTCTTCTGTCTTGATAATCTTCACCAGTTCCTGATTATCTTCTTCATTGTACGTCATAAATTCTTTACTTTCTAGCACACTATTTGTTACTTCTGCTTAGTTCTGTAAATTGTTTTTCTGTGAACTCGATGTTGATGGGCCAGGAATGTGATTTATGGGTACATTAGCAGTATTATCATTTTTGTTGACAGTATAATTGAAATAATTAATTAGTTTCGGGATTCTCTTGATATTTTCTTCTCGTTCCTTAACTTTCTTACGTTTAGTACAACCATTTTCAAAACGCTTCATTATAAATTATTGAAATTGATACGCTAACCGGGAAGAGTGTTAAATTAGAAAACTTAGACAAATAGACTCTCACTGACACGAACACTTTGAAAGACAAATCAATACTGTAGGATATTGAGTGACTGCAGGCCTGCCCAACTCCATCAGTTGCTCCTCAAGCCCGGAAATTTGCCGGCCAGCTGCGTTGTGACGACGAGGAGATGATCGTCACTCACCGGCAGGAGAAACATCACAGCTATAGGATCCGAAGCGCGTGACACGAAGGGCAATGCGAATTATCTTTCGCTTTCCGACCTTCGTATGGAACAGTGTGTGTAAAGACGCAAGACGGCGAATAGAACTCGAAAGCAATTGAATAATTGTAAGACGATGAAGAGGGATATTGAACTTCTTGAAAATCCTTTTGCTGTTGTCATCGTAAAAATGATATTACAAAGGAGCGTGAAATTGCATATTTGCATAATATCACACATCTAAAAGGTTTTTATAGTAATAACTACTATGTTAATACACTAGATTGGTACTTCAAGAAATTTAGAAAATATATTTTTTTAGGGAAAATATTGTTAATTGAATTAGTAATAAAATTTGGAATAAAAAATATTAAAATGGATTTTTAGTATAACTCTTCGTTAGGCGCACATGTTTCTAAAAGACCCATTGCATTTTAAGAACTGAATATCTCGCTGTGCCGTAGGTGTAAGATGAGATTGATGACATCCTGTGTTGAACGATTCTGCATCCGGTGGCGAGGTTACCGCAAGATATACCGGAGGGCGATAGGTCACGTAGTTCGTTGTTCCGACCGCGCGCAACGCGTGGGACTGCCAGACCCCACACGTCGAAAGGCGTCACATGCGCTTCGTTGAATTTCTTCATGCCTTTGATATCTTTACCAATAAATAAATATAATATATAATTCTTGAATAGAGTGTTCGAGTTTTGTGTATTGGATATTTTGAGGCCCCCTAAGAGACCGAGGCCCCCGGCGGCCGCCGGGTTCGCCCATGCGTTAAAGCGGCACTGAGATAGATAGACGAAAGGACACACGGACGGGCAGTCAGACGGACGGGTAGATAGACGGATAGACGGACGGGCAGACAGACGGGCGGAGAGACAGAGAGTCGGACGGGGGGACAGATGGATGGGCAGAAAAAGGGACAGATGGACGGTCGGGCAGACAGACGGACGAGGGCACAGACACAGACGGGCGGACACACGAACGGGTACAGACGGACGGTAGGACAGACGGACGGTAGGATATACGGACGGACAGTCAGGCGGACGGACAGACAGAGGGACGGGAAGACGGACAGACGAAAGGGCGGACAGACGGACAGGCGGACCGACGGTCGGGCGGGCAGACAGACGGATCGGCGGACAGACTGACGGACGAGCAGAGAGGCGGGCGGGCGGACAGACGGACGGGGGCAGACGGACAGGTGGACGGACGGGAAGACAGATAAGACGGGCGGTCTGACAGACGGGCGGACAGACGCACGGGTGGACAAACGGACGGGCGGACCGATGGACCGGCGGACTGTATGCCGGGCGGACAGACGGACGGGCGGAGAAACGAACGAACGGACGGACAGAGGGACATGCCGACAGGAGGACAGGCGGAGGGGCAGACAGACGGACGTTCGGACACTCGGACGGGCAGTCTGGCAGACAGACGGACGAACGGGCAGGCAGAAAGGCCGGCGGATGGGCGGACAGACACACGGACGGGCGGACATCCAGTCGGACGGGCGGACATCCAGTCGGACGGGCGAACAGGAGGACGGGCAAAGAGACAGACAACGAGCAGACAGATAGGCGGTAGGACGGACGGATGTTTTGAAAAAAAACGCTCTTCTGTAATCATTTGACCTTAAAACTTGTATTTCCGTTGAAATCTCGAAATTGTTTTTCCGCAGCATTATATAACTTTCTCTATACTACGCATATAACTACGTATATACATATGTATACCTGAAAATAAAAACTAGGTTTTAATGGTGGCTACATATTTCTTTACAGAATGAAAAATCAAGGGAATAGTCTGCAAACAAATCAACCGAGTCAGTGCAACTGGTTGCTAAATTAATAACATTATTTTCATTTTACATAGAGGAGAGTTTACAATAAACTTACCTGTTTTAACAGGTAAGTTTATTGTAAACCCTTGGGCAACTTCACTTTAGTGAAGTTGCCCAAGTAAGAGTAGTAAGAGCGTGATTCATGCCGTGGAAGCAACAATGAGATCTGATCGTGGACATGCGATCATCTAACAATGTTATGAAAAATTTTAAAAAGGAAGAGATCGTTATCAGTTTCCTCCTGTCAGCCAGGTTCTTATTATTGCATTTATCAGAAAGAAATTGATGCTTATGATCCCGTTCTGTGTATGCACTGGCACCCCTGAAATACTGATACTTCAAAAATCTACGTTGAAATTTTTCAAAACGTTAATTAATCCAATCCCACCCGGAGACCAGACCACTGATATATGTTTTGACATAAACAAAGCGAAATATGCCACTTTCAAAACATCTAGATTACAAATTTTCCTGATTACTATCAGGAAACCGAAAAATTTTACTTTAAGAACCGAAATTTTACTTTAAGAATGTTAAAAAAGTGTAAAATCTCGTCCTAAATGGCAATTTTCATTGGAAAATCTGGAGCCGTTTTTATTAGAAAATGACGTTTAAGCGAATGCGAAAATTGTCCGAATGCGTACATGCGAAATTTGAAGCTCTTTTTAATAATTTTCGAGTTTTCGAAAAACTTCATGAGAAGTCATTTGGAACGCTTTTACTCACAAATAGTGGTCACAAATTGCTGGAAATAAGTATATTAAAGGCGTGGGACATATTTCAAGAAAATACTTTAAAATTACTAATGTAATTTTTGAAAAAACAAAAGAATACATCAAAATGAACTCTAAGACATACATTAGTGCAATTAGGACTATCCGTATGCAGTTTCAAGATAAAATTTGGAGCCATTTTTGAAAAAAAAATCATTTTTAGAGCCATTTTTGGAATCGAGTGTGGATAAAAACCCTACGTAAAGTTTACGCACTAGTGTTGTTCACATACACCAGACGAGCAGACGGACGGGACGGACGGACGGACGGACGGACGAACAGTATCTTAATACCCAAAATGACTTCATAAAGTGTGAGAGGAAGTAATGTATTAGATTTTAGTATAGGATATTTCCACTTTTTTACTTTCTCGTATACGTTGGAATATACGGGATAATTACGTGGTATAGAGAAAGTTATGTAATGCGCGAAAAACGCCGAATTTTCGACGGAAATTCATTCCCGGGCCCTGAAGACAAGAAAGTGTCCAGTTGCTAAATCCAGTTGCTAAATTAAGAGAAAAAAATTCCCTAACACGTGGTGTAACCAGAATTCCAGTTTTGTGGGTCCTTGATGCCATAAAAACAATTGAAAGTAAAACGTTCGTCCGTCCGTCTGTGAACACAACTAGCGCCTAAAACAATCGTCCGATCTTTTCCAAATTGAAGAATCCCTTGTCGACCTCGCTCTAGTTAAAGCTTTGAGATTCTGGAAAACATTCTTTAAAATTTGGGGGTACTTTACATGAAGTCCCCTGGACATTTTCAAAATTTTCTCAAAAACGGCTCCAATATAGAGCAGAGGCATATATGCCTCTGAGATGGCTCATGGGTAGCGTAATAGCTTCCCGAGTTCGATTCCCGGTCGAGGCAAAATTAGAGGTGTATTTTTCCTTTAAAATCGTCCAAGCTTCTGTAGCTGTGTGACGAAGAAAGCTCACGCTGGCGGATCTCGCGAGTTACAGTGAAGAGAATACGTCATGTTTACCTTTTGTCGCTCTTACCCCCAAGCAAGGGAATTTAAATAGGCCTAGTCCGGTAGCTGGTCGGCGAAGCCGGACTACCGACCCAATGACGCCAAAAACATACATACATATATAATATATACGTACGAATATTCGGAGTAATATACGTAATATAGAGACAGTTATGTAATGGTGCGCGAAAAAAACGACGGATTTTCGGCGGAAAAAATTCTTGCCGGGCTCTGGTAACGAAAAATTGCATAAAACAAATTGCTAAATTCAGAGAAAAAATCCTTTAACACGTGACGTAGCCAGAATACCTGCTTTGTGGTCCTTGATGTCGAAAAACCACTTCAAAGCAAAAGTCCGTTCGTTTGACTGTCCGTCCGTCCGTCTGTGAAAACTACTAACGCCTAAACCATTCGTACGATCTTTTCCAAATTCAAGAATCCTCTGTCGATCTGGCTCTAGCTGAAGCTTTGAAATTTTAAAAAAACCTTCTTTAAAATTCGGGGGTACTTTACATGAAGTTTTGATCTGGGCTGTCCGGGTGACGCCGCGTCGAAGGCTGAGGTGCCGACGTTTCGACCGACATATTGCGGTCCTCTTCAGGGCTGTACTTTACATGAAATCCCTCGGACATTTTCAAAATTTTCTCAAAAACGGCTCCAAATTTTTTCTTGTAATTTCTTGAAAGAATAGATTAAAATACACTTACAAAGGTGGCATAAATACGATTTTCTCAGTTAACTCTGAATTTTCGAAAATTGCAAAAGTTTTATTTTTTCGGTATCTTCCTACAACTACAAAATTGAAGACAGATTTTTCTTTTAAAAGAAATTTGTCCATAAATAGTTCGGTCTTCAAGGTCATGTAGATATTTTCAAATTTTAGTAGTTTTAGTGCAATAGGGCGAGCAATATTTGCAATCTTAAAAAATTACAAAAACAATTTTCTCAAAAATGGCTTCAAAGTATTCTTTAAATTTTTGGTAGGAATATTTCCAAACGAACCCCATTCAATGACATAAACGCCATATTACTCTATTAATTTTTTTCTTCAAAAACTACAAAAATGAAAATATTTGACTTGTTTCTCATGTTCATGTCCTTAACATTCTTTAAAATTTGGGGGTACTTTTCATGAAGCCCCCTGGACATTTTCAAAATTTTCTGAAAACGGCTCCAATTTTTTTCTTTAAATTTCTTGTAAAAACAGGGTAAAGTACACTTATAAATATTGGACCGATTTTTCACGGTTAACTCTGAATTTTCGAAAAATGCACAAGTTTCAACTTTTTCCGTCATCTTCCTACAACTTAGTCCTTCTACGTCAAATCGCACAAAAAATACCGAAATTTGACCTTCATATTTTTAATTATTTTCTTACTTTTTCTCTTTATTATTGTGTATCAAATAAGTTAACATATGTATTTTTTTCTAACTTCATTATTTTCGAAAATAATGCATGATGACATTTGTTTACTAGATGTGCTACAGAATGGCACAGACCTTCTCCTAGTCTAGTTTTCTAATTTTGAAATTTTAGTGGTTTTTGTGCAATAGGGCGAGTGGTCTGGCTTTAAGGTTTTGCTCCATTCTCTGACCAGCTGCCATCTATCGGTGCCCAAAGTACTGGGTCGTCATATTAGTCCGGCTATTCTCTTGATGGTCATCAGTAATGGGTTTGTCTCCCGGCCGTGTTACGAGCACTGCGCGGGACTAGCTTGGTGATGGGGCTGCCATCTTAACTGCCTCCAAGCTGGCAGAGTGCGTTGTTCGGAGCACCATCCTAGATGCATTGCTTTCACCGCGTTCGTTGCAATACCGCAGATATTGGGCCGCATCTACTCTGGGATTTGAGGAAGGTCGAGGTGTCGGCTCTTCCAACGTTGACCTTCCTCGTTGGCATCCTCCCGTTCTGGGAAGCATGCACTGCTTCCTCTTCTGGAGTACTTCTTCGTCTCATCCCTACCCTTTGACCTGTCCGGCAAGGGAGGCCCTACCTGTAGCTACGCTACCGCCGGCATAGCTCTCAAGCTCCACCACCAACTCCAAGGTCATGTACTCCCTAGGTGGAGAGTTTCTCGACATGTGAACAGTTATTGTTAAATTGAGCTCAACATTCTACATTTTCAGAAATTCTCAAACGCCATTATCTCAAAAATGGTTCCAATTTTGTTCTTCAAACTTTTGCAATGGATAGTGGTAATAATGGCACTGGTTAATATGACGTAAAGTTAATTTTTGTGTATTCTTTTGTTGTTGTTTTTTTGAAAAATTACACAAATGTAATTTTTTAAAATATATCTCACTTCATTAATATGCACATTTCCATCAATTTGTATACATTATTGCGTTTGTTAGTGGAAGTACGTCAAGTGACTTCAAATTAAGTTTTTCGAAAACTCAATTCATTCCTGTGTAAAAGAGCTTCAAATTTCGCACTTACAGTAATACTTAATCGCAATTTTGAAAAAAATGCTTCGTGTTTTTCAATGAATTTTGCTATTTAGGACAACGTTATAGCCTTCTTTAATATTCTTAAAATATAATTTAATTCTACTATTTAGAAACCGAAAAGCTGCGAGAATTTCAAAAAACAGTTTTCATTGGGCCGCAATAGATGACAAGAAAGGCAGGCAGAATAGGAGGCAGAATAGATGGCAGAATTGCAGGCAAGAAAGAGGAACAAGACTGTACAGTACCAGTCCACACCAAGGAAATTAGAAAACTTTACTACGAGAAAGTCTGTGCCATTCTGTAGCACCTCTAGTTTTTTATAAGAAGAAGCGAAACCGTTCATATGGCCTCCGGCCTTCACGGTCTTGTCCCATCCTGTTGCCAGCTGCCATCTATCGCCGCCCAAATTACATTTAAAACAAAACTTTCTCAACTTTTCGGTTTCCTAATTGTAGAACCGAAATATTTCTTTATGAATATTAAAGAAGAGTAAAACCTCGTCATAAATGGAATATTTCGTTGAAAAATTTGGAGCCGTTTTTAAGAAGAAATTGTTTAAGCTCGAATGTAAAATACGAAATTTAAGGCTCATTTTAACAGGAATGTTTTGTTTTCGAAAAACTTCATTTAAAGACATTTGAAGCACTTTCACTCACAAATACAAAAATGTACACAAATTGCTGGAAATGAGCATATAAACGACGTGAGAGATATCTCAAGAAAATTACATTTGTGTAAGTAAAAGAAAGCAACAAAAGACTACACCTAAATGAACTTAAGCCATATTAAACAGTGAATTAGTACTATCCGTTGGAAAAGTTTGAAGAAAAATATTAGAGCCGTTTTTCAGAAAATTACGTGTGAGCTTTTCTGAAAATGCGGAATTTTCAGCTCATTTTCACAAAAAACTGTTGTTTTTGAGAAACTTTGTATGACATTATTTAAAGCACTGTACTCATAAATAATATAATAAGAACTAATTGCCAGTAATGTAAATATTAACGACGTTAGAGACGAATCAAAAACAAAATTTTTGTAATTAAAAAAACAAAAGTATTCAGCAATATGGTGTTTATGTCGTCTTACAGAGTGCATTTAACACTATCTCTACCAACAGTTTAAAAAAAATGGAACCGTTTTTTAGAAAATCTTGTTTTTGTAATTTTTTAAAATTGCACATATTGCATGCAATATTGCGCAAAAACTACGAAAATTTTCAAAAAATAAATATTACCCTAATTAAAGAACTAAATATGGAGAACACATTTTACTTATCTCTGACTTCAATTTTCAAAAATTAACAAATAATCGTGTAAATCGGACCTACGCCACCTTTATAAGTGGATTTTACTCTATTTTTACAATAATTTTAAAGAAAAAATTTGGAGCCGTTTTTGAGAAAAGTTTGAAAATGTTCCAGGGACTTCATATAATGTACCCCAAAAATTTTAAAAAGTTTTCTCAAAATCTCAGAACTTCGACTCGAGCCAGTAGGACAAGGGTGCATGTGTATTCCCGTTGAAATCTCGAAATCGATTTTCCCCAGCATTACATAACTTTCTCTATGCTCCCTATATACGTGCGTATACGAGAAAGTAATAAAAAGGCGCACCAAAGTTTTTCAATTTTAATTTTAACTGATATTTCATGTTTACTCTGAATAGAGATAGCTCACAACAATCATTTTTTAGGTTAAACATTTTAAGATTAAAGGATTTTTAGACTTAAAATTAAAGATTTTAAGGAGTTTTAAGTACGCTTATTTTAAAAACCCATGTATTCTTGTTCAAGTTTAGATATTTAATATTTATTTAGTCAAAAACAGTAAAAAAACAAACTGTATGTGACGCATGGGGGAGAAAATCATCTGCGCACGCTTTCTTGAGTTTCAGAATCCTTTCTTAATAATCTAACTATTAATAGTTGAAAGATAAAAATTATAGTAATAATAATAATAATAATAATAATAATAATAATAATAATAATAAATTTAAAAAGCGAAAGGTTAACATTTCAAAAACTAGATATTTTCGTTTACGAATTATAGAAAACTTGTTTGCAACGGTAAACGAAATGCAGATTTGATTTTTCTGTATTGCTAACTAAATAGAAACTCACCCTAAGCTCTACTTCCACTACAACCAAAAGAAAAGCTCAATAAAACGTGCGCATAGTGAAGCTACATTTACGTCCAGAAGCAAATCATGGGGCCATCTCAGCATTTGCTCAATGGATCAGGGAAACTGGACAAAAATCCGATCGAGATGGGGGTCATTGACCCGGAAGCTGAGGTACATTACTTGTTACAGGCATATTAAGTCTTTTCTAAAAATTATACAATACAACTGTAAACTAATTCATTATACTATATCATTGTTTTAAGTAAACATTATTTTTCTTTTAGACGATCAGTATAGTCTCTAATTGTATAGAAACAGTTATGCAGTAGAAAAGATTTTACTTTTAACTTAAATTTGTGTACCAATTTTAATTGTTTAATTTCATCTGGCAATGCGTTGTAAAGTACCGAAAATGTATGTGGATTTCTTGTAGTGAGTATAGTCTGTTAATACTGACACCTGACGAACATGATTTCTACGTCATGTGTTGTAACTATAAATATCGGTATTACATGAAAATATGTTTCCACCGTTAAGTAAGTCATTTTTGACAAATACTACAGATTCGTAAATAAATAGGCAAGTTCACTTCATGTGCTTGGGGCAGTTTCAAGATAAGCATTACCGTCCATAGCAAGACACCCGCTAATCATAAAAGTTAAGTCTGAATTTAGGTGGAAGTGTGTCTCATTTTGTTATTGTCCCAAGCCCTTTATATTGTTTAAATATGTATCATGTGTGTTCATACAGGGAAAAAATAGAAATGAAATATTTTATTGATTATCAAAACTTGTAAATGATATGTAAATATAATTTAATATAATATATTATTAACAGAAACCCATTAAAGCGTTGTTCATGATTTTGGAGAGCAGTTTTTGAGCACTTTGAGAAAAATATAGCTTGTTTAGTAACGTTTGTGATTTTTAGGCATGTGCAAATATTAAAAATAAGTTATCGTTAGTTCCAAAGATCGCAAAAAGTAAGAACTGTATTGACAATTTGTTCTGAAGTGAATTTTGTATTTATGTTATATAAAAAATCAACCAGAAGTTTTTGAAATAAACTTATACATTTATATTTTATTTTTCATTGTCATATTTATATGATTTAGATCATAAATGCTTGCATTTTATACCGATAACTAAGTCATTAAAAACACCTCTCATAATGTGTTGAAAATTAAATTAAGTACTTTGTTTTAACTTTCTTTCAGTTTTCTGCCTTTTTCAATAAACCATCTTCTGTCCCAAAAGAAAAAGAAAAGAAAGTATATGAAGTTCTGGGATGTCTGAATGAGTATTTCATTAAGACAAAATGGGTAGCTGGAAATCACATCACTATGGCTGATGTATTCTGTATTGCATCAGTTTCACATTTTCAGGTAACTGAAATTAATTTTTTTATACAATGTACTACTATACATTCTATTGATGGAGTGTATAATTAGCTTCTTGGAAAGTGCAATGTAGAAAATCCAAATGGGGCCTCATAAATGCAATTACCAAATGCAAAACTTGGAATTCATAATGTAATCTATACAAGAATACAATATTGCTAATTATATTTAACTACTGTAGCGGCACAGACCACCACGAGGTATTTCGGCAATAATCCCTTTCAGCCACAGGAAGTCAAACAAAGGGACGAAAATGCCCAACGGCTTGTCATACCCACGCCAAGGAAAAACCCCTGACGTCATGGGAAGGGCGCGTCTCATCTTGTGAAAGGGCGCGAAGGCCTACGTCACAGGGCGGTTAATAGACTAGGCAGATGGCGCTACTTGACGGTTCTACGCCAAGATGAGACAAGTCACGTGACGCACAACCCGATGCGTGATTGGCGGAGAGCCACCGCGTCATCGTGATGGGAGAGGGAATGGCGCGTGCCATAAATAGGGAGATACGAGCTTACTGAGCCTTCTTATTTTGAAAATTCTTCGGTGAGCGATCTTCTGATCTTCCTAAGTGCGTCGGAACTTTATCGCTCCTGGATTCGGCTCCTCTTGAGTATCGCGCCGCTGTATGGCTGCCGGGTGCCGCGATCAGTGTTTCGCGCTGGCGTTAGCCGCCGAACGTGAACTGGTACAAGCGTGGACGTTACCGCGTGTACGCACGCAAGCGTGTCCGTCCCACATGTGCGGGCACCACCCGAAGGAACGGAAGACGGAAGGCGCCTTCCCTGAGGCATCGATCTCGCCACGCCGCCACTTCAGCGAGTTGCGAGGGAGACCCTGCGTCGACAGGAGCTGACTGAGCCTCGCTGCCACCGGAAATCAACGCCTACCAGCGCCGAGCACGGAGCATTCGGGTGAGATCGCCAAATGGGGCAACCGCCCACGAACATTTAAATCGAAAGGTGGAGAGAAAGACGGTTAAGAGAGAGAGGAATAGATAGAGCGCAGTAGGCGACAATTGTAATTTAGTACTGTTATGATGTATGGGGCATAATTATCTTGGGTGGGTATTAGTATCAGTAAAGCAATATTTTTATATAATCAGCTCGTTCAATGATAGAAAACCAGAATCCAGTCATGCATGTCTCCCGAATCCT